>JAQJVL010000357.1:941195-960292 GCA_035578905.1 Stictocephala bisonia
CTAANCTAACTGATTGTGCGACATAAAGTCCAAATCAAGAAGTCTAAACCGAAAAGCCCAAGACAAAAAGTCCAAAAGCTGTAACAGCCAATACCTAAAAGTCTAAGCAAAAAGTCCAATACTTGTTATTTTGAGCTTATTTTTATTTTGAACTTATTTTTATTTCAAAATGGTGCTTATTGAAGTAAGCAACTAACCTAACCTAACCTAACCTAACCTAACCTAACCTAACCTGCGGTAGATCACAGCTGCTACCCAGGTAGATCACGGATGCTACCCGAGTAGATCACGGATGCTACCCGAGTAGATCACGGCTGCTACCCAAGTAGATCACGGATGCTACCCGAGTAGATCACGGCTGCTACCCAAGTGGATCACGGATGCTACCCGAGTAGATCACGGCTGCTACCCAAGTAGATCACGGATGCTACCCGAGTAGATCACGGCTGCTACCCAAGTGGATCACGGATGCTACCCGAGTAGATCACGGCTGCTACCCAAGTGGATCACGGTTTATTCTCAAAGCTTAATAAACCGTATATTTTATTTTCTCAAAATAGTTTATTCTCAAAATTATTTTGAGAAAATAATAGATTTTCTCAAAATAATTTTGGACCTAATAGATTTGGTCCTTCCGGGTTGGATTTTTTGGTTTGGACTTTTTGTCCTCCAACCTAACTAACTAATTAGTTAGTTGTTACTTAACTGATTTACTTTCATACAGTCATACAGAATAAATATGCCAAAGCCATGATCTTTAATGTTTTGTATGTACTGTATTAGTAAACAAATGGAAAATAAAAAAAAAAAAAATGAAGGTTTAGTGATTAAATTTGTATTATAAAAGCAATATAGGTTTGATCAAACAAAACATTTAATTGAGTACCTCTATAAAAATCAATAATTAATAATAAAATCAATGATAAAAATCTTAATGATCTCAATAAAATCGACGGAGGTGTACTGAAAATGTTTTTAAGAATGCTTTCATTTAACCCCGCATTAATCAAAATGATTCTTCATTTCACCATAACTACTCAAAACGAAGGTATATTCGTTAGATATTTCGTGGACTCATCGGTTATCAACCAATTCATAAAACTATAACGAATAGTGAATGGAAGTCGGTATGAACGCTATGGAAGACAGTGCCACACGGTGTCTGTGAATACTGAACTGTGGTGGGGGAACACTCCCCTTACTCCTTAGACTGTTCTGCAAACGTTTTGCCAGCACCAGGCAGGCATCACGGTTTGCCCCCCTTACCCCTTCCTGTTGCCTGACAGTAAGTAAGGTGACCCTTTTTACAAGGTTGATGTGTGTGCTGCAAGATGACTTTGTATAGGGGAAAAGGACAAATCTGAAAAACAACAGACTCTCTGAACAATCTGCCAAAATCACAGATATCAAGCGGTTACTTTCGCTTTTATGGGAAGAATGGGAAAATAATGAAATGCTTCAGTTTTACAAGAAATATTTCACAAACCAAGAAAACTGTCTCGTACAAGATAATCATAATGCGCAAGAGGACATTTATTTTGATATAGATGATGAAAAATCAGGGATTGTAATGTTATGTTAATCAGACATCAACTTTGCAGACTCAAAACATCTTATTTCCAAATTTAAATATTAAATATTTAATTAAAAATAATATGACACTATACAGCTGTATAAAAATAAACAATATATTTTTTACTCATTTTTGGTAAAAGTTTAAAGTGGTTACAATGGAAACTTAACTTTTTAGGAAGTTTTTGCGTTTTCCCAAAAGTTTGTAAAACTGGAAATAACACATTCGCTGTATATGAGCTGCTCATGTAAACTATTGGTTATAGCAAAATAATTTTATTATATTGCACATTATAAACACATGCTTATTTTCAAAATTTAATTTTGTCTCTAAATGGCTTAATTCTTAATGCAAACTAAGTGTTTACTTTAATTGTGTTCTCCACACGGCGAGACATTAGAAAGTCTGGGCATCATCAAGATGGCGGATTCGGCTTCAACAGCTCCTACGGTAGGGCTTGCCGATGCCTATTCTATTTGTTTTACATATTCTGTAGATGTACATGGAGTAGTTGGGTCTTGGCGACAAGCTCAGCAATCCTCACTTAAGCTACTCATCCCTACGCTATTCAATTTAAAAATTATGAAATATTAAATTAACTATATATTAGATATTATTTCAAGTATTTTATTTGTTTTTAATTGTAGTATGGAGTAGTGTTTTATTATTTATTCTAAAAATATTTGAAGTAGGTTGTGCATTTTGAGGATGGTAATGGACTTAGACTATATCCACATGATATAAATCCTTATATATAATACGTGAAGCCGTTTTTTGTCAACTCCTCCCTTATTTCTTGACAAATTCAAACGGTTGAGGTATCAACAAATTGTCCTCTGCTCGTAGTTGTGCAATAAGGTCTCAATTATTCAATATTATCTCTCTGAAGAGTATGGGACGCCCTCACAATGCGTTTTTTGGCCACAAGAATAACATGGAGAGAGATTTAGATTAATCCAAAAGTAACAGCTGTTCAAATGTAAACAACGATATTTATGAAATATTAACAGCTGTTTGAATGTAAATAATGATGTTTATGATATTGAAAAGGTTATAAATATTACTTAATGGTAGGCTGACAATAAGTTTGATTGATTGTGGGGCTCTGCCCCACTGGACTTTACAGTTTCAATGGTAATCTACTGGAGTTATTTTATTAATTTAATTAATCATCAGCTTTTAAATAAAATAAATTAAATACAAACTTTTTAAATAGGCTAAATAATAACATTATAGGTGTAAATATAGACAAGAAATAAGTTGAGCTATTGTTAATAAACTCATATATTATGATTTTACTTAATACAGTTTAATCACTATCTCTCCAAAACTATACGTCAAATTGGAGAGATTTACACTAAGAAAGGCCCTCTTCGACCTCAGGACTCCGTCCCACTGGCCTCCAAAATTCCATGGTATTCTTATGGATCTATATTAATTTATTGTTGATTTATTTGATTAACAGCTGTTAAATAAAACAAATTGAATACAATAATTGTATGCTAAACTTATAAAATTAAAAATAATTGAGTACAGTAGTAAATTAAACATAACATCAGCTGTTCTAAACTAGATATAAATTGGATACAGTGTAAACTGAAAGCTTGCTGCACATTTTGATTGTATAATCGAACTCAATATTATGACCGACAAAATCAATTCTTATGGTCAAAATCCTATTTTGAGGGTTTCCCATACCCTTCAGGGTACAAATACAGTATTGAAGAATGATGACCTTATTGCACAACTGCGAACAGAGGGAAATTGTTTGACACCTTAACCGTTTAAAGTTGTAAAGGGAGGAGTTGCATTAAAAAAAAAAAAAAAAAACAGCTTTACGTATTATATATAAGGAGTTTATCTTTATTTTTGGCTGTTTATTGTTTCAGGACGTTCACTTCACTCTCGACAGGTTGCCAAAAACTTCTGTTGTGGAGCTAAAAAAAGTTCCTCTCGATAAGTTCAGCCACATCGACTTCATGTGGGCCAAAGACGCCAAAACCCTTTGTTACGATGACATCCTCAAAAACCTAAAGAGTGCCAGTAAAACTTCACTTTCGGAACTATTACAAGTGTAAAAGTAATGTTTGTCAAGTTATGATCATAATCGCATGAAAGTGAGAAAGATATAAATGAATGTATGGGTTAGTACTGTTTTTAAATAAATTAAAATTACCCAAACTATAAAACTGTTGTTTTGCAACACTTTGTTTGATCCTCTACTTTTTATTATACAATACTTTATGTATTACCAGCCGAAAGCCCTTCGCTAAGGGAGGTTCTCTATGCTTGCTTACCCTTCCCTCTATGGTTTTCAAGTATGCCTATTATTAATAGTCACATTAATTCTGTTAAACCTAAAAATGAAGATTAACATTAAAAAAAATTGTGTACAAAATACCTTCTGAATGTATAAATAATTATTTTGTGCAAACATACAGACCTGTGAAAAGAAGAATTATTGAACATTAACAATATATAAAAAAGAAACAGAAAACATTCAAGATTCAGTGAACACATTTTTAATACTGGACATAAAGTATTATGGCTAAAATCAAGCATAGTTTATAAAGAAACAAATTGGAAAACAAGAAATTTTAAAGAAGCTGCTTGTATGTTGAATGTTGATAGTGAAAATCGTATTTCACAACCAAGCACAAAACTAAATTCCATGAATATAACTATAATAAAATATGAAATTAGAAAAATATTAATTCATCAAAGACAATTCTCAATGGCAACCGATTATCATCCAATTCCATCATCCAATTATCAAACTCCAGCCAGTGTCCTGAGTGTTGGTGACTAAATTATATACTATATTTTTATCATATACCGTAGCTATTTATATAAAAAAATTAGGTTTACTATTTATAATTTTTCTTAAATTAATCATCTGTATTTATTTTAATTATAATTATTAGTTTTTTGTTGATTTTGGAACATGTATTGCCGATGATTTTAGATATCAAATCAAATTATATACAGAATAAGTTTTATTGTTTTAGTTATGAGAAGCTTATTTAATTTTAATACTAATTAATCTTTTTGTTGTTTGTGGGTAGGATTTTAATGCTATCTATTTTGTTGCAACGCACATGTAAGCCCACTAAACTTAATATTCTTACTATAGTATAAACAAATCTAATGGTGTGTGCATGTGTGTGTGTGCGTGTGTGTGTGTGTGTGTGTGTGTGTGTGTGTGTGTGTGTGTGTGTGTGTGTGTGTGTGTGTGTGTGTGTGTGTGTGTGTGTGTGTGTTTGTGTGTGTGTGCGCGCGAGTGTGCGCGCATGTGCGTGCATGTGTGTGCGTGCGCGTGTACGTGCGCACACGTGTGTGTGTGTTACTCAATCACACAGGAACTACTGGACTCATTCAGCTGATATTTTGCATGGATATTCTTAGGGTCTCTGGTTAACACATAGGTCTATATTTATTTTGAAATTCCATCATTTCACTACCCCAAGGGCACTATATATATATATATAGCGTATGGTTTTTGTCAGCTACCATTTTTTAACTTTAAATTATATAAAAGCTGTGTTCAACTTGGAAAAACTCTAAATGTCACTAGATATTAATAGAAATAAAAAAAGTAAAGTGATCTCCTGTCCTGGAGCTAAATCCAATGCGTCAAGCCATTTATGACCTGCCTCACTGATTATATTTATGCTAGCTAATCCTTCCATATACAGCGCATGGGGCACTCTGAAACGATGTGATCCATTGTTTGAATAGACTCTCCGCAATCACATGACTGATCTACTATCAATCCTGTTTTGTATTTCCAGTAGTTACATCTACCCACTCCAGTTCAGAACTGATTCAACAATGTCCACTCCCTACGACGGACGTTCATCCCACCTACAGATATTGATGGATCGTTAATAAGGAACTTATTACGTCCATCAAAACTGTTCCACGTTATGGCCCAGCTAGTATTGGGCGAGAATTTTGATCTGCTCAACTGGAAAGCAGTACGTAGAGGTGCGTTTCGAGATTTTAAGCGACCATTCTGACATGGCAGATCCTGGGTAATGGGGAGGTGCGGGACATTCAAGATCTTATTGAATTCTTTAAGTAGTGCCTCTTGGCGTCTTATTTCTGGAGGAGCTATATTGCTTAGCATTGGGAGCCAAGGTAGTGAAGTTGCCATGAGAGTGCCCAGAGGCATTAAGTAGTATCAATGCAAGGCCCCTATGGCAATACCGAATTGTTTATAATAGTTTCATTAATCAGCTGTTAGAAAAAAAATACAACTTACATAGTTTTTAAATAAATACTGTACTAAACCCAACCACAATGAATGGTAACTAGTTCTGTAGGTACCGTGCCACAACACTTTTTTGCGCTCACGTGTTTCAAGCGGAAGGAACCTGCACATTTTCACAAAGGGAAATAAAGCTGTAAATATTGTTTCTAAGTCTGTTTTATAAAACTTTCATTTTTGTAAACGTGATCATATTAAAGATTATTAAAACAACCTAGAGTTAACTTATTTCATCCAAGTTTTGTGTTACTGAATGCAATAAGCACAATATAAACCAACGTAAACCCCGTACAAAGGACGGATACTCTGCTAGTAATAAGATCTATAACAGCCCAATAATTCCTTAATTCAATGGGGATATTTACAAAAAATTATAAGTAAAACATGTTATAAATATTTTGTGAATAATAAATCAATAGGAGAGATATATGTGATATTACACATGACTAAAATATAAATGACCCAGTAAAAAGCAATTACCTATGAACACTATTATGTTCAGGAGTGGCTCATTTCCAAATTATAACGGTTTATTTATATGTTTTTATTTTATTTATTTTTTAACATTTTATTTTATTAATAGTTTTTTAATTAGCTTAATACGTGTTGGTATATATACAGTACAAGTAAACGTCACACAACACAAATTTATTACAATACAAGTACAAAATGCACGAATATTATAGTGATCGATTTCGGTGAACCACGCTCACTTTCCTCAGACCAGAGGGATTCGCAAAAGAATCAAGAATACAAAGAATTCTTTTGTGAATCCCTCTGGTCTGAGGAAGGTGAGCGTGGTTCACTGAAATCGATCACCATAATATTCGTGCATCTTGTACTTGTATCGTAATATATTTGTGCATTTTGTGCTTATATTGTAATAAATTTGTGTTGTGTGACGTTTACTTGTACTGTTTATTTTATTTGCAATGCTACAAAACAGCAAACAAGGCTGTTACGGGATGAATGATCCGGCCCGTAGGACCAAAAATGTTGGGGAATGATCCGGTTTGGAGGAGCAAAAATGTTGGGTGAATGAGTTATCCCAAAAATGTTCAAAGAGAGAGTGAGTAGAGAACGTTAATAAGTACGGAGGACCACTGCTCTTCTGGAGCAGACGTGAGAATCTAGTGAATAGGGAGGTGCTAGAATAAAAAGAGTTAACTCACCACAGAGCTTAGGTGCACACTTGTCCAGCAGGAGTAGTTGGAGACACTTATGGTAATCCAGTCCACCTTCCTTGACCACAGTCCTAGAGCACTGAAGAGTAGTCGCGGAAGTACGGACGCTTCGAAAGTCCAGGAGACCGATCACGTACCGCACAAACGAAGTTCTTGAAGGTCTGGATGAGTAGCACAAAGTTAAAAGTTAAAGCACACACACTAATTGTTGATTGGGGAAAGAGAACACGCGAGAGAGGTGCGTAAGCGTTGAGAGTACCGTGCTGTCGAGAGTCTACGTGAGGTCTAGACGAGAGAGACCACGCGAGCGAGGTGTGTGCACATTGAGACTGCCGTGAGATCTGGGGCGAAAACGACGCCTCGCATCGCATCAGGCGAGAGTAATTCTAGTCCACCAATAAGAACTCGAGTTACGGGGTGGCGTGATGCCTATTCTGAGGACAGATAACCCTCTCTCTCTCTTGGTTTCCGTGAGAATGTGAAATACCAAGCTTCAATGCTTACAACTATAGAATATATGAACTATATACAATTATCTTATTACCTAACATACCGGCCACCTTGAAGTTATAAACTTCAACATAGAGAGAAAATGAAAAAATTACACACAACATATAAAGGGTGATGAGTTACATGACAAAGAGCTTATTATTAAGTTATACTAAATTCTTAAAAGTTAAGAGTCCACTTAGTTTAGTGGCAGAGGAAAGACCTTGATTGCAGGTCGAGTGTAAGTCCCTGAAGGCGTCTTGATGGTGACCATTTGCACGGTGCCATCAGGTCCAGGGTGAACGTCAGTGATACGTCCAAGAGGCCAGGTAAGAGGTGGTGTCGGGGATTGCACCAAGACGAGATCTCCAATTTTGAGGTTCTCCTGGGGAGTGCTCCATTTAGAACGTTGTTGTAGAGAGTGGAGGTATTTCAATTTCCAGCGATGCCAGATGCGTTGGTGAAAGGTCTGGACTAGTTGCCAATGATGACCAGGAGTAATTTCTTGAATTTGAGCGACACGATTTGCTACAAAAGTTTTCAATCGGTAGGTAGGTGTTTGTAGCCACGTGAGCACTACCGAAGAGTCACACCAAAGTGTCAGTTCATTAATCTTGAGATGAGAAAACTGTCTAAGGCAATAATCAATTAGCTTAGACAAAAGATGAGCTCCACAAAGTTCTAAACGAGGCAGGGTCACCCGTTTCAGAGGGGCCACACGAGTTTTTGACAAAATTTGTCTCACAGTCACTTCTCCGCTAGAAGATTCACAACGGAAATACACTATTGCGGCATAACCACATTCTGAGGCATCAGAAAAGCCGTGTAATTCAATTACATTAGAGTGGGCTAACGGAAAAGCTCGAGGCATCTTGAGTTGAGAGAGGTAACGGCTAGTGTCATTAATGAATAATTGCCATTTATCGGCGAGATCAGGGGGGAGAGCATCGTCCCACTTTAGGCCTTGAGCCCATAGGAGCTGCATATAGCATTTAGCTACCATGATTAATGGAGCTAGAAAACCGCAGGGATCGTACAATCTTGCAATGAGGCTTAATACAGTGCGCTTGGTTAATTTGTCTGTTTGATATTGGAAGGCATAGCGAAAACAATCTTCTTCAGGGGACCAGTGCATACCCAGGATGGAGAATTGATGAAGTTGTGCTTCTTGCAAGAAACTAGGAGTCTCTAGATGTTCCGAAGGGAACCTGTCGAGGAGCTGGTTGGAGTTGGACGCCCACTTCCGAAGTTCGAAGCCGCCACGACCTAAGAGTTGGATGAGCTGGTCTTGAAGTTCAAGAGCCGCCTCCACAGAGTCTGCACCAGTGACAATATCATCCACGTAGGTATGATGACGTAGTGAGTTAGCTGCCTGAGGAAAGTCAGCACCTTCATCCTCCGCAAGTTGAGTCAGAGTTTTAATTGCCAAGTATGGAGAGCTGTTCATCCCGTAGGTGACAGTGGTGAGTTTGAATGTGGATATTTTTGCGGAAGGATCATCACGCCATAAAATGAGTTGAAAATGTTGATCGTCAGGATGGATTTTTATTTGACGAAACATCTGGCGTATGTCACATGAAAACACTATTTTATGAGACCGGAAGTTCAAAATAATGTCACAGATATCAGTCTGTAACTTTCTACCGGTGAAAAGAATATCATTGAGAGAGTAACCAGAACTGGTGTTGCTACTGGCGTCAAACACAGTCCTAAGTTTTGTTGTACTGCTAGAGTCTTTCAATACACCATGATGAGGGAGATAATAGTGAGGGATGTCATCAACATGGTCTATTTTGATCATGTGACCAAGAGCTCGATATTCAGAAATGAATGAGCGGTAAAGCTGAGCAAACTGAGGTTGTGCGTTAAATTTTTGTTCAAGAGACAGTAAACGCTTTTCAGCAGTACTTCGAGAGAGGCCAAGAGCAGAGGGATCCGTTCTGAACGGAAGTCGCACAACATAGCGACCAGTTGAGTCACGAGTATGAGTCTTCACAAAGTATTCGTCACAAGTGATCTCTTCTTGTGATTTAACACTGACGGGTGGTGCTTCTTCTTGTTGCCAGAATCGTTGTAAAGATGAGTGCAAGAGATCATCACTAGTAGACAGAAGAGATATTGAGAAGTTGACCGCAGCATCCGTAGTCGAAGCACAAGGAGCTTGACCCATGAGTATGTAGCCGAAGTGTGTGCCTATCACATGAGGCATGTGAGGCCCAAGCGAATGATTCTCTTGAGTAAGAATTAGAGGTAACAGAGAGCTACCTATTAATACATCAATGCCACCAGGTAAGTGGAAGGAAGGGTCAGCAAGTGTATAAGGCTTGACCTTGTCCCACACGTCAGAAGCGATACGAGTGCGTGGTAAATCCACGGAGATTTTATCTAAAATGTGAAACTGATGTTTGTTGGCCAATGTGTGGCCGGAGAGCGTTTCCAAGTTTAGATACATTGCTCCCTTTGTAGAGGAGGAGTTTTGAGCGAGTCCAGATATTTTTAGATTTGAAGCATGTCGCTTGTCGTTCAAGATATTAGCGGCACGTTCAGAGAGGAGTTCACACATAGAGCCCGTGTCAAGTAATGCTCTAAAAACATGAGAAATGCCTTGAGAGGTGGTTAGCTTAATTAGAGCTGTACCGAGTAACACCGTATAATTAGATGAAGAGAGAGAGTTAGAGCTATTTTGGGCAGAGCAATTTAATACATCAGCAGAAGAGACAAAAAGAGATGAAGTTGTAGCTATATCCCTCGAAGTAACATTATGTTGATCTTGAGGTCGAGAGGACGTATGACTATCTCGAGAGGGTTGACTAGAGAGCTTAACATCAAAATGTAACATTGTATGATGTCGCTTGTCACATGTGCGACACGTTGATTTAGACTGACAATCTTTCGAGCTGTGATTACCAAGGCATGAGAAACAACGTTGGTGTTTTTTTACTAACTCGTATCTTTAATGAGGTGAGTTCTTTTTAAATGTATCACAAGCATATATTTTGTGACCTGTTTTATTACAAGCAAAACATTGCCAAGCGTTGTGTTTATTAGTAGTTCCCGACTGTGACTGAGAACTGGTTTGTGTTGTGATCATAGAGACGCCACTATGTGAAGAATTCACCTTTTTTACCAAAGCGTGTTTTTGTTGAGTTTGTAACCGTGATGAGATATTTTTGTTCACAAAAGGAGAGTTGTGTATATTAGCGTCTTCAGTTTGCGAGCACTCAATGTTCAAATATTTTATTATTTCTTCCACACTAGGTAAAGAGTGAGGACTAAAGTCTTCATTCGCATTGGATCGAAAACTTTCAAGTTTTTTACAGAGCTCATTGTCAAGTTTACGCAACAATAATGCAGATAAAAGTGAGTTATTTTGAGTTACATCGAATCCTAATGCCTTCAAGGCTTGTGAATGTTCAGTAAAAATGTTCACGAATTGACGAAGTCCCTTCAAAGAGGTAGCACTAACAGCAGGTAAGTCTAAGAGTTGATTGAGGTGTAGAGATTGCAACCTGCGAGTATTGTGATATCTATCTCGTAGTAAATTATAGGCCACGAGATAATTAGGTGCGGAGAGAGTTAAACTTTTTACTAATGTTAAAGCATCACCTTGTAACACACTGAGTAAGTATTGGAACTTAGCCACACTGGAAAGGCTTGCATTACGATGAATCGTCGTATCAAACAGATTAATAAAACTTGTCCACGTTAGTGGGTCACCAGAAAACTTTTGCAGGTCTATTTTTGGTAACCTGACTAGAGAGGATCCAGAATGTGAAACACTACTGCTATCACTCAGTGAGCTAGGTGTTTTTGGTTCGACAGGAGGAGCAAGCACCTCAATGATTGCTGTCAAATACGCAAAGAGAGTTTCAACTTCATCTTGGTCGGAAGATAAAGTTTCATCTGACACACCATCGTCAGAATCAAGAGCTAAAACCCGTTGAAGGTTATTATCAAAATCAGCCTTTTTCTTTTTTATTTCATTAGAGAAGGCGTTTAGCTGTTTAACTTGTACAGAGGTTAGAGATTCAGTTTGCGTAGAGAATTCTTCTAAAATATCCTTCAATTTATTAAAACGCACTTTGAGAAGAGCAGTTACACGTGAGTAGATGGAACTGTTAAATTCACCCGTTTTGGGAGGCATGGTGAGATAATTAAACGATAGTTAATTACAAGAGACAACAATACAGTGATATGAACCAAAACATAAATTCCTAAACATAAATTTTTTGGCATAAACAAGCTAATTATTTTGGACACACTGAGATATGAGATAATTAATCAACTAAAAAATAATATACAGGCTCAACTTTCATTAACACAGTTTAAAAGAGAGTGACACAAAACAATTTATGAGGTTTTCAAAAAACAATATTTTTCAAAGAGTAATTTTCCTTTACAAATTACAGTAATTAATAACATGAATGACATAGGAATAATAAAAACATTAAAAGAGAATAAGTAAAATTAAATCTAAGAAAAATACCTTTTGTTAATGTAGTCAAACGTTTAAGTTATGTGGCGAACTTCAATTCAACAGAAACATTTTGTTTTAGTACATATCTAACATATAATTTTTTAGTGCAACCTATGACCTGTTGAATTTAACAATATTAGACAAAAATGCTCAAACGAAAATTGACAAAATGATAATCACTAATCAATAATAACTAACAATAATAATCCATTCAAAGAAATCAAAGTAGAAACAACAACCTGATGTGTATAACATGAAATACATTAACAATTACTTGATTGATAAAAATCAATTGTTACGATTGAACTAATTAAAATATGAATAAATACCTTTGTGATAGTTAATGACAAAGCCTACTATTTGACTGTTAATGCTGGACACTCAATGTTACTTTATAAGTGAGAAAAACAACAATCTCATATAACCTTGTTAGAATAGAAAATCTATGTCCAAATTGCTATTAAAATAGGGTGAATAATTATTCTAATACAGTCATACAAAACATACAGAACACTCTACGGTATTAGTGCAACAAAGTAAGAGCAAAAATAATATAATTCATACAAAGTAAATCAATACAAGTCAAGAATGTAAACAAACAACAATGTTTATTTGACAGTTGTTGACATTTCAACCTTAGAGAGAGAGAGAGAGTCGCTGGAATTTCCTGTCGAGGTATTGATCGCTTCGCGCGGCTATTTCTAGTGCAAGGGGTTGAGAACAGGTTTTAGATACTTGAACTGTACATCACAACACTTAACTTTGCCAAACTGTTTCATTAGTAGAAAATAATGATTGATTGTAAAAGAAACAATTGAGTCGAAAAAATGTTTCTTTTGTTTTAAAAATTAGCAATTCAATTGAGAGAGAGAATAGTGGATCAATTAATCTCTTTGTTGATTAGAGTTTTTGTTGTAATTAACACAATTAATTAAATATAAATAAATGGCTGTTGTCCACGGATGATACAATTTATCCGGCCCGGAGGACCAAAAATGTTACGGGATGAATGATCCGGCCCGTAGGACCAAAAATGTTGGGGAATGATCCGGTTTGGAGGAGCAAAAATGTTGGGTGAATGAGTTATCCCAAAAATGTTCAAAGAGAGAGTGAGTAGAGAACGTTAATAAGTACGGAGGACCACTGCTCTTCTGGAGCAGACGTGAGAATCTAGTGAATAGGGAGGTGCTAGAATAAAAAGAGTTAACTCACCACAGAGCTTAGGTGCACACTTGTCCAGCAGGAGTAGTTGGAGACACTTATGGTAATCCAGTCCACCTTCCTTGACCACAGTCCTAGAGCACTGAAGAGTAGTCGCGGAAGTACGGACGCTTCGAAAGTCCAGGAGACCGATCACGTACCGCACAAACGAAGTTCTTGAAGGTCTGGATGAGTAGCACAAAGTTAAAAGTTAAAGCACACACACTAATTGTTGATTGGGGAAAGAGAACACGCGAGAGAGGTGCGTAAGCGTTGAGAGTACCGTGCTGTCGAGAGTCTACGTGAGGTCTAGACGAGAGAGAGACCACGCGAGCGAGGTGTGTGCACATTGAGACTGCCGTGAGATCTGGGGCGAAAACGACGCCTCGCATCGCATCAGGCGAGAGTAATTCTAGTCCACCAATAAGAACTCGAGTTACGGGGTGGCGTGATGCCTATTCTGAGGACAGATAACCCTCTCTCTCTCTTGGTTTCCGTGAGAATGTGAAATACCAAGCTTCAATGCTTACAACTATAGAATATATGAACTATATACAATTATCTTATTACCTAACAAAGGCCAATAACATTGTAGCACCCAATAACATTAGTAAATTTTGCATGCAAAAGAGCGTCTATGTCAGCCAGAGATGCACTTCACTAGGTTTGATATCAGTCCTCTAAAGCAAATATAGCAATAAATGTAATCTAAAATTATTGAACTAAAATTAAATTTGAATAACAAGTATTTTTAACCTTACTTTAACGATTATTATTTGTTAGCTAATTGAAAATGAATAATATTTATCAATAAATAAATAACTTTAAAAATTAACAACAATTAATTAATAAATGATCAACAATAATATTAACAACAATAAGAAAACAACTAAATATATTCAGAAAACAACCAACAATTAAAGCATTAAAATATTAGGAAGGAATATGTGGTACAGTATATTGTTTTTTATTTCTTAAATATTCTTAGATAACAGAAGAAATAAAAATGTTATTATTATTTCTGAACTACTGTACTAAAACAGTATGAAATTCTTAACACTTTTGATGAACACCATTGTAAATATTGTACATTCTAAAAGTACAGGCAGTCCAGATTTGCTATACAAAATATTTATATGAAGAATTAAAAAAATAAAATGTTACGTACAATTGTATATTTTCCTGCCATTTTACTAAAGCAGACGTTACAGTCTTCAGTGGCTGTTTTAACGCTAGTTAAAAACAAAGATATCTTCTACCTCACCTACCCTCCTGACAGTAAAAATACGCATACCGTCACAAGTCCAGTCATCAACAGCTGACACTCGAAGAGATGTAAATTGGAATTAACAACAGGAGTGCCGTGAAGGTTGTTGGTTAGGCAACTCAAATGCTGTATCAATATTGCGTTCACAAATGACAGGCTCTCTTTGCCTTTTGGGACTACGATTAACACAAATAGTATCTGTCGGAGCCATGAATTATATTTAATAATAATAATACTTTATTAACATATGATGTAAAAATTTTGTGGTTTACTTAACCAAATTATTAATCTATAATATTCTATAACTTGTCTCATTTACAATATATAAATTATTAGCAACTATGAAATTAAAATTAATACAACAGAAAGTACGGCAAAGGAAATGAAGTAGGTAAATTTGAGTAGAACATCCTGAGACCATTAGCTCAGGAAGAAAGGAAGGAATCGGATGTCAAGGAAGCAGGGTACAAAACAATGACACATGCAAGTTAGGCTAATGATAACGAAACTCAAGAAAAATTGGGCCGATAAATGCTGATTCGGCAGGGTCGAGCCTTAACTGAGCGAAGTGACCTGAGTCAAGTAGCCTGGGTGCCTGAACTGAGCGAAGCACTCAAGGGAGCCCCCAGAGACGTGCCTTAACTGAGCGAACCGGCGGCCCTCTTTGACTATGAACATTCACATAGCATATAGGTTAGGTTAGGTTAGTTTAGGTTATGTTAGGTTAGGTTAGGTTATGTTAGGTTAGGTTAGGTTAGGACTTCGCTCAGTTAAGGCACGTTTTTGGGGGCCCTTCGAGGGCTTTTGCTCAATTAAGGTAATCTTCGCTCAGTTAATGGGCGACCTTCGGCAGAAGTCAGCAGAAGTTTGATGAGGTAGACGGTTCCAACCATCCCGAAACGAACGGGCCCATACGATGATCCGCAAAAGGACCACCGATAGTAGTTATAGATTTTCTTAGGGCGGTTCCAGATTGGGGCATCCCAGTAAGTGACAGGGGGATGAGATACTGTGGAAAGAATTTGGAAGAGAGGGAGTCGAAGGAGAAATCTGAAAGTGAGAGGACTTCGGGAACCTGACTCAGAGGGACGACTAGTACTTTGAGATTTAACTACCTAAGTCTCGCCAACCCACCCTGCACAGCAAATATGGGACGAGCTAGAAGAGGACTTAGAGCCACGTTCTAGACCCTCTACGAGATCAACCCCCAGAGAACTCCACGAGCAGCCAACCTGACGAGTGGACGAGCAGCCTATCCTGAGGACCACAGAAGTCAACTCAAAAGACGGCAAGTGACTCCATGTACCCCCAAAGGACTGCGAGTGATCCAGACTCGAACAGTCCGCTTGACCCTGAAGGACGAGCGGACTCCAGATCCACTACGACCCGTTGGCAACCCATACCTGAGGGGGAGATAGAATCCTGGGGTATGTCAATATTTTTTTAACACTTCCAGAGTTTAAGGGTGCTAGGAATTTATAAATTGACCCCTGGAATAGTGGTGGCGTTCGAAATACGTTTGACCTACACCAAGGCGTAAGCCGGCAGGCTTTGCATCGTTAAGAGTAGGGAGTTAATAACAAAAATAATTTATTAGTTGAGAAATTGAATCTTGTAGAATTTAATATGTCGTGAATGTTAATTGAAGATTGTAACAATATGTAAATACATAAATTCTTGTTATTGATTGTATTCCGTATAAATGATTTGATTATTTTGATTTAATATAAGTAAATGGGATGTCTCTGAACTCTCTAATACGCTCTCTTGGTTGTTTTTACTGGATATTGTAGAATCACAAACATCATATTCAAAGTGTCCAAAACACCTTGGTTAACCTTCCAGCCGGCATTTTGTTATTTTAACTATTAAATTTATATCTCAAAAACAAAAAGGTTTATTAGGGTGCAGTTTTGCATGGTTTTTTATTACATAAACATCCATTTTGAGAAAAACTGTTGGTTTTACTGTATTGAAAGCTTCAAAATGGCGTTTATATTTTAAATCCGAAATAACTTCCAAACCAATAATTATATAAAAAATTACACATGCAATGTTTTTTAGCTAATTTAACTAGAAATCCAATGATATAATAATTTTAAAAATTTGATCCAAAAGAACAAAGGAAATATAATTTATGTGACAGTATGTACAGCACAATATGCCTGTACAATGTGCAATACACATGTGACAGCTGATAATAATAAAGTAATTTGCGATAGTCTTAACAAGGAAGAAGTCGAAGAAACATCAGACTCTGAATCGAGTGGGGGGAGGGGGAGGAAATCGGGGAATAAGAAAATAAAAATGTCAAAATTAATAAGGAGTGGGGTTAAAATTATAAATACGCCGTACAAATAAAGATTTAATTAGTTGAGACGATGGAGCCGTCAGGTAAAGACGTTATTGCCGATGCTGTCCCCACTCGTAAAGAATTACTGTATCTGTTGACCAGTGTATTTTTAAAAACTGTCTACTCCCTGGATGAAGTTCTTAAAAAATCGGTTATTGTGGGAATGTATAAAAAGAGGGATATTACTCTTGGATTGTCTTTTAAGGGCCGAAGAGGGTACGTTTTCTGGTCGTATGATATTTTTGTATTTTTGATTATAAATGAATATTCCTTTTTGGTTTTAAAAGTAATCGAACTATTTGTCATACATAACAATATAGGCGATTTTTTCTTTTTATTTAATATTCTAAAGCTAGACTCAAATGTATTATAAGTTTGTAATGTGCTATATATTATATATAACTGGCCATATGACTTGAAAAATTAGCCAGTCATTTTCCAAACCAACCAGATTTAATTATTAAGTTATAGTCATTATTGATTGGAAAAATAAATCATTTATTCATAATTCATTTTCAATCAGTTCTGTATAATTTAACGAAATAACTGTTATATACGCTTGAAAATAAAACTAAATTCCGTTTAGTGCTCGATAGTGATCATAGTGTAAAGGTTACGAATGTATTTGAGAAATCTCACGTCTTTCTTTATAATGGAGAACACACTCTGGCACTAAATTAAGACGAATGACATCGGTTTATCAACAACCTCCCCATAGTGTACAGGGAGCTATAGGATCTATTTATGAACGAAGTGCTTATACTCGTACAACAGTACATTACGAGTCTGATACTCGGTGAAGAACATACAACCACCTTGGTACCTCAAAAAGCAGATTGACTGTTTTGACAAGGTGGAATACTATAAAAGGTGGCCTAAATGGAGGCTGTAGTTGAATTCCAGGCGTTTAAAGACAATACCAATAGGTTTGTAATCAAAGAATTTGCTCTCGTTAACTCGTATCCACCTTATATTTTCTCCAATGTACAGTAAAACACTTCTTAACGATAAAACTCTAACATCGAATATCAATTCACTCGGCTGGTATCCTTTACTCTTATCTGGTATATAAGATAACCTGTACATAATACAGAGTATTTCAATCCTTGTATGTATACAATTTATAGTTGTCAGATTTGTTTGTAAACAAATTCAAACAACTACTAGACCTATAGACGAAAGTCACAACTCAACCAACATTGACACACCATCCTCCCCCCCCCCCCATATATGTACAGTGATATTGACCCACCCACCCACTCATACACGTACAGTGATATTGACCCACCCACCCATCCATACACGTACAGTGATATTGACCCACCCACCCACCCATACACGCACTGTGGTATTGACCCACCCATACACGTACAGTGATATTGACCCACCCGCCTGCCCATACACATACAGAGGTATTGACCCACCAGCCCACCCATACACTTACAGTGGCATTGACCCACCCGCCTGCCCATACACGTACAGAGGTATTGACCCACCCGCCTGCCCATACACGTACAGTGTTATTGATATACAGTATCCCGCCCACCCATATACAGTACGTGTATGGGTGGGCGGGTGGGTCAATACCACAGTGCGTGTATGGGTGGGCTGGTGGGTCAATGCCACTGTACGTGTATGGGCGGGCGGGTGGGTTAATGCCACTGTAAGTGTATGGGTGGGCTGGTGGGTCAATACCACAGTGCATGTATGGGTGGGCTGGTGGTTCAATACCACTGTACGTGTATGGGCGGGCGGGTGGGTCAATACCACAGTGCATTTATGGGTGGGCTGGTGGGTTAATACTGTAGTATGGAAATAAATTGTATGGGTCAATACAGTAGTAAATTTGATCAATACCACTGTACGTGTATGGGTGGGCGGGAGGGTCAATACCACTGTATGAGAATGGGTGGGTCAATACTACTGTACGTGTATGGGTAGGTAGATGGGTCAAAACCACTGTACGTGTATAGGTGGGTAGGTGGGAACACCACTGTACGTGTATGGGTGGGCGGGTGGGTCAATACCATTGTACTTGTGTGGGTGGGTAGATGGGTCAATACCACTGTACGTGTATGGGTGGGCGGGTGGGTACCAGCCTTACGTACTATAAAAAATGTTACGTATTACTCATACAGTTATTAGATATGTTTTTCAGGTTAACTGTATCTAAACGTTTACATGCATTTATCCACCTGTTTTATAAATATACATTACTAGGAAACTTGTAATAGTTTATAATTGTACCTTTAGTTTTCTATTGCTCTACTACTCCTTTCACTCC
>JAQJVL010000358.1:0-291186 GCA_035578905.1 Stictocephala bisonia
GTTTTTTTATTTTATTGTTATAGTTATTCAAATTTTTATATTTTGTTAGGCCCTACTGTTAAACTATAGTATTCTTTATTTATATGTTTAGGCCTAGTTATTGTTATTTATTTTTTTTGTTAAGTGTATTTGGGGGGGGGTTTTGATGTGAATTTTTTACTCGAACGGTACCGTGTTATATTTTCTTTTAAATTATTTAATTTTTAAACTTTCACCAAAAGGGGATTATTGTTCTTTTGCTTAACTTTTAATTCGGAGCTGCCCAGGGATTCCGGCTTACTCCCTGGCCCGGTGGAATCAAGGGATGTGGGGGCTAAATTGCCGGTTTAAATGTTGTGATCCAAAAAGTTTCTAAATTTTCACTTTTATTTGGGGCTTAATATTTTCTTACGTTTTGGGGTGTCTCAGGCTAAACTGCAGATAGGCCATACAGTTGATTAATTGTTAAATTTTGGGTATTTGTAGAGTTTGTGGTATTTATAGCGTTTGTAATTATTGTGTAGTATCTTGGTAATTTTAGTGTTTGTTATTATTTATTTAAGTGAAAATTTATATTGTGGCCTTCTGCCTATTTTATATCGTGGCCTTCTGCCGTTTTTGATTATGTTAATAGTGGTTTTTTGGTAATAAATTAGTTTCGCTCAGCTGCCGAGTTTTATTTTGGACCCTCCAACTGCCGCCCGTGATCCCATCGCTCGACTTGTTTGAGCCATCCCCCTGTTGGCACGCTTACCAGGTCTGGTGGGGGGGATGGGTCTCACCATGAAACACAACTATCAGAAAACCCATCGTTTTTCAACTTAATTAAAAGAACATGAATATATACACAATAGAAAGCCTTCGAAAAGTCAAAAAATGTTAAAACTGTAAGTTGTTTCCTGTCCATGGCTTGACGGGTGTCCTCAGTAATTTTTAAAAGAGCAGTAATAGTACTATGATTAGAGCGAAAACCAGACTGATAATTGGAAATCAGTTTACTACTCTCCAAGTAATTAAAAAATGCTAATGAACCGTTCTCTCTAGACATTTAGACAGAGCAGGAAGAATACTTATGGTCCAAAAATCTAAAGGAGATAGGGGATTAGCCTTTTTCTGTAAAGGCTGAATAACAGCTGATTTCGATATAGTAGGAAATGTACTAGATGATAAAGATAAATTTAAAACAGCAGTAATTATAGGAAGTGTTGCAAGTAAAGTATCCTAGAAATGTAATTGAAATATTATCTGATCCAACAGCATTACTAGTAGTTCTCATAATGGCCCTCAAAACCTCTCCTTCAGTTACTGGAAAGAGGTTGAACTGGTGGGCAGGTCTAGTTAGTGGTATTGAAGAGAGATGATTGACAAAGTCCCGAGCCCCTGGCGTATCAACAGGAATGTTTACAAAATAGTCATTAACTTCATTAAGTTTTATAGTAACTGGAGCAGAAGTATCTGATTTACCAAGGCCAAGTTCTTTGACTTAAGACCAAAGGAATTCGATAGATTTAGAATTATTAGATAATATTTGGTAATAGTAACGAATCTTTGAGTTACGAATCTGTTGTTGTGTTTGATTACAAAATTTTTTATAGGCTGCCTAGTCTGCAGCAGATTTACTTCGCTTGGCCTTGCGGAATGATGCATCACGTAGTTCTTGCAATGTAAGAATGCAATTTATTTATTTATTCATAAGACGCCGATCGTCAAGATATGGGCGAATATCATTGATCCATGGATCAGGTCTTTTAGTTATTCTCTTAGTAACATGAGAGGCATGTTCCTCAATAAGGTTATTTAAATGAACATTTATAAGATTAGCTATATCATTGACTTCGGTAAGATGAAGGATTTCATGCCAAGGTCGAGAAAACGATCTGTCAGAAGTGTCACCACATTAATACAACGGATATGTCAGAAGTGTCACCACATTAATACTCTTCATATCCCTATACTGGATGAAACGCAGTTAAACTTTTGGTGGATGTAATTTATAAACGCAGAAGAGGAGATCATGTTTGGAAAATCCAAGGGCCGGGACCTGGTCATAGCATGGAACGAAATCTGGGTCACTAACAGTCATGACGTCAAGCCAAGTATCGGCAGTGGCAGTATGGTGAGTAGCAAACAGTGGTAGAATAGTTAAGTTAAATGATTGTAACATAGTGGTTACAAAAGTTTGGTCATAAGTAGAAGGTCCCAGTAGGTCAGTATTGAAGTCACCCATAACAATTACATGACTGTAGCGAGCCATGATATCTATCAGTGCGTGTTCATATTCTGCCAGAAATCCAAGATTAGGTTCCCTGTAACATATATTGAGAAGAACATGAATTGTTTTAACACAGATGTCGAGAAACAAGTACTCAGGGTGGTTAGGACGAGAAGTGTACATGTATAGGTGAGTGGGAAGGTAGGTCCACCGTACGTGTATGGGTATGTAGGTGGATGGGCCAATACCACCGAAAGTGTACTGACGGTTGGGTTGACCAATCTCCCCACAATCAATCCCTTAATTACCATTACAATTTTTATATGTATGTGTTTTAGGGCTTATCTAAGTTATCTTTCATATTTAAAATTTTTATGTTCAAAGAGTTAGATCAGTTATGTTCAAGGTTAAAATTTTTTAGAAACATAACTTATATCAATCATAAAATTAAAAATGAACGTAGTTAAAACACTGATTTTTGGCATGGAATATTAGGATTTAATAATGGTTTCAATATTTTAAACTATTATGTGATTTTTTTATATTTGAACAGGACTATTTTGTAAATCATTTTATAGACGTTTAAAAAATCCATCATGACATCACCGTGTAAAAATATTAAACATTTGTGACTTTTGTTATGTAAGAAAAATGTAACTGAACCATTAGTTTCACTTACTTTACGTTAGTAAATATGTCCAAGAACAGTTTGCCGTCTTGACGTCGACCAGAGTAGCTGTGTCGGTGGTGAGGGACAAACTGAAATGGCCTCAATTCAACATAAGCGGATTATTTGAATAACAGAAGTAAAAATATGAGATCTAATAAAAGCTGCAACACCTACTCCACCCTTATGAAGTCTATCATTTCTAAACAGATTATAGCATTGTAATTCCACAGCCTTGTCATGAATATAAGGTTTTAGCCATGTTTCACAAATAAAAATAATATCAAAAGAATTAGGTTCAAAAATTACTCTAAATTCATCAATGTGACAAGGTAGAGATTGAGCATTAACATGAACAATCTTAAGTAAGTTACGGTAAGGAGATAATCTCTGTCTGATAAGCTGTGGAAGGATAGGATCGTCCCCGCCCAGGGCGGTAGGGTTAGGTCCCATCACAACAGACTGCAACGGGACACTGCGGACAGTAACAAACTAGTGACATCAGTGGCCATGGCAGCGTGCGAACCATTCCTACTTCAATTGCTTACTAATAACATAGACCTTCTATTATACCAGACAGTCCCATCATACGGGCGATATGGTCGTAGTTCTGGTTCAACGTGTCGGCTAGTTGTTCGAGACCTCGCCAGACTGCGCTGGCTCTCTCCCCCCTCAACCCATTACCCACCCTCCTAAGGAAAGACGTCAGGCACTACGTCACGTTACGTCAGCTCTTGTTGGTTATCATGAGAGACTGGCCATGTCCCGGCCCAAGGCTGCCTGCCCGGCCAAAAGCTTGATGCATTTTTAATCGTTTTCTGCCATCGCTATTTATTGATACCAAACACTGAGGCAATAATTTGAATACCTAAATTCAATCACACTCCTAGTTTGCGAATTAAATAAAACTGTTGTAATATGAGATATTATCAGATCAATCCAAGACAATTATGTCTTATTTTTAGATAGGTACCTATCATGCATATTGTAAATAATAAATATATAAAAACCAAATTAAAGACATTTGAAATTTAGGTGTATTTATATTTAAACTTTGGTATTAATTATAAGTATATATTGATTAACAACTAGGCATATATTTAGCATTAAAAAAATAATGTTATAACAGTTATAACTGTTTAGTATATATAACAAAAAAGTTTAAATGGTAATGATAGTATTGTTTCAATTACAATAATTAGTTAATATGTTGTGTTTTCTTTTTTTTCAATCAGTAGGAATGTTATTTGGGATTTTGCCAGTGTTGAATGCTATCCTAACTTGTTTTTCATAATATTATAAATATTGCATTTGTCTAAACAATTGGTTTGGGAAATTAGTATTATTTTTGAACTTATTACTGTAATATTTTTATGAAAGTGTTATTTTTTTACATTATATACCATTAATTATATTATAGTACATATCTCATTTATTGTATTGTATTAAGTATGTTGTTGCTGTGATGAAATGTTAAAGATGAAACATTACAGTACATGATTAATTGTGATGGTTTAATTTAAACGTAAGATGCAGTTTATTTCATAACTCAAAGATGTTTAAAGTGGTTTGTTGTTAACTATAGTTTTATATGTCAATTTGTTTAGTTATTTTATTTGTTCTTCTTTTTTTTGTCGTTCCAATTTTATGCAGGTTTGGTTAAATGTAAATATATATTATCTTATACAGTAGTTGTTATTCAATTTTCTGAAAGTTGTAAAATTTCATTTAATAATACTTGGTACCAAGGTATAGACATTCGTTCTTCTAAAATTACATATGGTATTAATATTATATATCACCAATTTAACAAACCAAATCACATATCACTAAATTCATAAAAAACTATTTTATAATTTCCACCAACGATAAATACATTTTCAAACTTTTTCTGAAATTGCAAATTTATTTTTTAGGTTCCACTTTGATAAATGTTGTACCAAATGTTACAATGTTAAGATTATTTTTTGTAGGTGTTACTTATTTCCCTAATAAATATAAATGTCATGTGAATTATTTTGGTAGTAAATTTTAATTGTTATATTATACCAATGTTATTATACTTCTAAGAACCAGTATTCATTTATTCCATGTGCTTTTTTAACGCGTTATTACTGTTCCTTATAATACAAAAATTAATAAGGCTATTAGAAAGACTTTTCAACACAGTAAATATACACTCAGTTATAAAACAAAGAACAATACTTTTACTTTAAATAGTTTTTTGGTATAATACGTGTTGGTACATATACAGTACAAGTAAACGTTACACAACACAAATTCACCACAATATAAGCACAAAATGCACAAATATACTACAATACAAGTACAAAATGCACAAATATTGTGGTGATCGATCACCACAATATTTGTGCATTTTGAACTTGTATTGTAGTATATTTGTGCATTTTGTGTTTATACTGTGGTGAATTTGTGTTGTGTGACGTTTTACTTTAATTAACAAACTATCTAACAAAGAAAATAATAACAAATATGAAAAATGTGGAATATATAAAATACAATGCTCGAAATGCAATTCTTTTTACATAGGACAAACCGGAAGAACATTTAATTTATGTTACAAAGAACACATAACCTACAAGTCATAAGAAACAACAACTCAACATCAATTAAATTCAACTTTGCTGAACATATTCTCCAGTCAAATCACAATTACCAAAATATCAATGAAAATGTTACAACTTAAGAACATGAGAAGAAAGGAGAAAAAAATGAATTCCAAAGAAAATTTACAATTATAATGAACCACAGAACATGTAAATACACAAATTAACATGAAAATTCCTATATATGAAAAAAAATAAGACAAATAAAAAAACATAAGAATCAAAAGATATATAATCAATGTAAGTTTATATAATCAATTATTCAACTTACCCACACACTAAATTAATCATATGTTATCTTCATCTGTTTTATTTTTATAATTGTTCATTTCTTATAGGTTATATTATTTACACTCTGAAGATGGCCCAAGGGCCGAAACCGGTCATGTATTATTATAAAAAATGAATAAAGAGTACTTAATTATAGTTATTATTCAATTTAATAGCTCAGTCTTAAATTATTACAGTTATCATGCTATTTTTAAATAAAAAAAAAAGAGTTCTTTTCTCTGAAAATGTTCTATTTTTATTTCTCTTGGCCAAATTTTTATAATAATAATAATAGATTAAAGTCAAATATCAAAGTCAAATATTTTTATTTCCGTCCATAGTGAAATGTGAGATTACAAATGATGGCTTAAAGTAAGGAATACAGTAAAACTATTTTACTTGTACGGGATTGCAGTACAATTTTATAAATGGTATAATAAAGAATACTAATTAACAAGAAACTACTACAGCCAAGTAATAATATTTAAATTAATATTGGCCAATTTTTTATAATAATAATAATAGATTAAAGTCAAATATCAAAGTCAAATATTTTTATTTCCGTCCATAGTGAAATGTGAGATTACAAATGATGGCTTAAACTAAGGAATACAGTAAAACTATTTTACTTGTACGGGATTGCAGTACAATTTTATAAATGGTATAATAAAGAATACTAATTAACAAGAAACTACTACAGCCAAGTAATAATCTTTAAATTAATATTACTGCTATTTGGTCAAAATATAATTCATAAATTAATATCCATACAACAATTGTTATTGAATTAAACAAATTAAACACAATATATATATAATGTTGCATTCCAGGAGCGTAAGAAAAAAAACTAAATTATATGGAAATAAGCCTACATAGACAAGGCCCGTGCGTAGGCTTAAGCTACTTATCAAGACATTCGATTATATATATATATATATATTTTTTTTTTTTTTTTTTTTTTTGCGGATGGTCAATGAAAATAATGAGTGGTGTTTGATATGATAGACTGGAGTAGGAACAAGTTGATTGGTGATATAAGGAACAGTGGCGACGGCTGGCAGAAAGAGAAACCTATTGTACATGAGAAAAACAACTTTGCTGATATGAGCACAAGCTAAGGCAGAGGAGGGGGAGGACAGGTCGGCGAGCAGTGTGGGTGACTGTGCAGAGGCATGGTATGGTGGGTCGGTGGATGTCTGTGTTCTGGTGTCCGTTCTGTCAATTCTTGTCTGTAGTCAAGTCATACATGTATGTCTGCGTGTCTGTCTGTGTGTGTATGTCAGT
Source organism: Stictocephala bisonia (assembly GCA_035578905.1). NCBI lineage: Eukaryota > Metazoa > Arthropoda > Insecta > Hemiptera > Membracidae > Stictocephala > Stictocephala bisonia. The sequence goes on from JAQJVL010000358.1 coordinate 7,040, forward strand.
ACTCCGCTGCAAGAAGCGACTCGACTCCCGACACACTGAGCCCCAGCAGCCACTGAGAAACTTTACATTTAAAACTAGATAAGGACGTACATTTGAAGACATCTAATACGTTTGCCTCCCTACACAAATTCCTGAACAAAATATTACAATTATAAAACGAGTTAGTTGATAGATGCGTTTTGCGTAGTTGAATAGAAGAAATGCCAACGTGACGTGCATATCTAGTATTGTACAAGTGAGAAATTGGTTTGAAGATGGTGCTTGAATGTTTGAAAATAAATATCAGAAGGGTTTTAACGAAAATGTGGCGTATACTTAAGATTCGTGTGTCTTGAAACAGAGCATCAGTAGGATATCGTCTCTCTTTGTTAAATCCTACTTTCAAAATGGACTTTTGGATAACACTCAATGAATTCAACTGATTATTAAAAGAACCTCCCCAAGCTATAATACCAAAGGAGAGTAAAGATTGAACGTACGCAAAGTAAGCTAATTTGATTTCTTTCTCATAAAGTATATCGCGTAGATTTTTAAAAGAAAAAATGTATTTGCGCAGCTTCTTTTTCAGGTAGTCAATATGCTTGGACCAATTTAATCGACTGTCAAAGATAACTCCGAGATACTTACAGAACTGAACTTTCTCAATGGTCGCGCAAGCGCAGTTAAGATTTAAGTAACTATTACAGGTGTGAATCACTAAATCATTTAGATTAAAGTCTGAATTAGTTCTTAACGACAGTGGCAAGAATTTAGTTTTGGACACATTAAGCGAAAGAATGTTTTGATCAAACCATTTTTTTACATAAAAGAGATCATGTTGTGCCGTCAAGGCAACCTCGTGCCACGTTTTTGCTTTCATAAAGATTAAAGTATCATCTGCAAATAAGAACAATTTACCCTTTAATTTGAGTTTTGTAATATTATTTATGTATATCAAGAACAAAATTGGTCCAAGCGTACTGCCCTGCACCACTCCGTAATCTACTGGAAGAAGGTCACTATTTACACGCGAAATGGAAACACATTGACGTCTATTCGTTAAGTAACTATTGAACCAAGCAAGAGAAATCCCACGGACACCAATGGATTCAATCTTCCTAAGTAAGATGTCTCTATCGATACTATCAAAGGCCTTTTTTAAACCAAGAAAGGTGAGAATAATTTTGTCGTCAGCTGACATTGCATCATGAATTTCTTTATTAACGTCAAAAAGAACATCCGAGATGGTTTTATCCTGTCTAAATCCATACTGACGCTCTGTCAGAATCTGGTTGGCGTGAAGGTAACCTACAAGCTGTTCTTTGACAATTTTTTCAATCACCTTAGAGAACACACTGAGGAGAGAGATGGGGCGGAAATTATTTTTATCCGTAACATCATTAGCTTTATACAGTGGAAGAACTTTGGCTATCTTATGAATATCGGGGAAAACGCCAGAAGATAAACTCAAATTAATCAGGTGGGTGAAAGTGGTACAGATAATATTGAAATACTGTTTGAGGACAGCTGCAGGAACATTGTCAGGGCCCGGCGCCGAGCCGCCGCGCAGCGCTGTCACGTGTCGCAGCACATCAAGCTCAGTGACAGTGTGTAAGTTGAAAGTACAGTCAAGTCTGTAGTCATCGTCAGTGATTAGTAGTTCTCCAGTTGAGGCAATAGAATGTGCCAGGGTTTGTCCAACGTTCGAGAAAAATATATTAAACTCATCTGCAACCTCTTTGAACAAATTATTATTAAAATGTGAAACATCAGGGTGATATTTATCCATTGGAAACTCATCTTTTTTTGTTTACCCCCAGAGAGTTCATTGATTATTCCCCAAAAAAGCTTAGGTTTGTTGCTGCATTCATGAAGCATTGTTCTATAGTACTGTAGATGCGCTTAGCATTTTTTAACTCAACACTTAAAAACAATCTGTAGTGACGGTAATGATTCTTGAGCGTTAGATTAAAAGGCTGTCTTTTTACCCTTTTACTTAATTTGTCTCGAGTACGTATCATTTTTATTAGCTCAGTAGAGATCCAAGGCTTTAGCTTCTTCAACCTGGTTGTGTTATTTTTAATTTTCTGCGAAATTTCAATTGTTTCTACTATTATTCTATTAAATTCACCGGCACAATCATTAACCTCCTCAAGATCAGTGACTGTGTCCCAATTCACGTGTTGTAGGTTGTTGTCGAGTAAGTTGTAGTCTATGTACGTGTTGTCAGCCGCAGTATGACAGTGAGTAGGGTGAGTGGAGTGAGTGAGAGTGACTGTCAGTCCTGTACTGTAATGGTCTGTGGTGTGTGTCTGGAGCACTGCAGCCTGTACTCTAGTCATGTCATTGTGACGTATAAATATGTGGTCCAGACACGTAGCAGTGTTATCAGTGACTCTGGTCGGCCTGTCAATGCACTGCACAAGATCTGCCCCCAACAGACAGCTCAGGTACCGCTCCGAGATATCATTGTCCAACAGCGTGTTTATATTTATATCTCCAATAGTAGTATTATTATAAGTATTTGTATTGTCTTAGTAATATTTACTAAACGATTTTCGATTTATTTTCGTATCGTACCGGACACCCGATCGGAATAGATTGTCAGTGGAGAGGGTTTGAGCACAGAATAATTCTGTGGTCTGAGCATAAAAGTTTACAGTGACATGTCATGTACTGAATTATTGAAGCCATTAAAAACAATGGTTCTTTACTAAAAAAAAGTAATCTCTACAGAAAAATATGACTGGTTTCAGCATTCAGCCATTGCAACTATACGTATGGCAACCCTACATAGCTCACGCGATTGTTACTCTGCTTTTCGGCGCTCGCTAATTAAGACTGTGTTATTAAAACTGCCCAAATATAAACGTGTTCTTAATTTATAATGCTGTTTTTCCAGATTACGTGGAAGTTCGAATGAAAGTCGTACATAGCGTAGAACTAAAGATACTATATCCAACGTATTTTAATATTTTATTTAGTTTTAAAAAGAGCGGCGATTGTGTGCAGTTTGCCTGAAGGATTGTCATTTTTCTGAACTTTAACAGAAGGAATGTAACTACGTTTTTTTTATTATTGTTATGTAATTTTATAAATTTGTGTTCGGGGTGACTATATAACTTCCAAAAGTTTCATAACGATAGGATGAATGAAACTCTATGTAGTAATAGAGGAAAATAGACATACACGTACACTCGTTTTTATACACACAGATCAAACTAAACTTCTTCTGAACACAAACTTAATTCTAACATTATGAAATATCTACATGATATTTCATAATTTTACTACTAATATCATTGTTCATTCATACTAATCTCATGAATATTATAAACATCACCTTAGCCTTAGTTAAATTATTATAAATATATTATTTACGTTTGAACATTTGTTACTTTTAGATTAATTTAGAAATATCTTCTTGCTGCTCAGCTCTACTATGTAATAATGAACATATTTGAATTAACAGTCTCTACGTTTAGTCATAATGATATAGTCTATAGTAGTACGAACGCTATAATTATTTATATTAGACTCGAATCATTTACTAGCTGTTTACCCGTGTCTTGCTACGGGATTAACATATAAACAGTAATTTTTTAGTTTATTAATGGTAGTTTCGAGTGCCAACCTGTCCCTCCCTTTTATAAGATAAAAGTAACTGATAAATTATTAAAATGTAGTAAAAAGAGATTCAAGTTATTATAACTTTTGATAACAATAATCATACCTAATTACTTATAGAAAAGGTAAATAAATACAAGAGTAATTTTTTGAAATTTGGACGGAAGGTATAATCATGTCGTCCCCAGAAAAATGCTAAGATTTTACATTTCCAATAAATAGGGTTTAATTTTAGCGATTGAAAATATAAATTTTGCATAATAAAAACATAGGTGACTCGGCCGTACAAAACACGATATCGTTCTTACATTCTTACTTAATAATGAGATACCGACACAACGTTGTGCGTATTTTAAGGCGAATATGAATGATGATATGTGTGTAGGATGAGTGTAGTCTGGTTACTAACTGAGTTCAACTATTCCTCAGAATGACAATTTATTAATAGCCCAACAGACAGGGCAACTAAGGGACCTACAGCTTTATGTAGACTCCGAACCACGTAGTGTTGGTCTGATATACAGGTAACTGATAAGTCTGACACTCATTTCTCTCCCCTACACAAAATTCGAACTCTAATTACCATCCAACATGGACATCACAGACTTCTATTGTAATGTCCACGTCGATGGCAACCGTTAAGCGGAGGCCGTGTCGGTATTAAGAGGACCGAGCATGGAACCTATCGCCTACAATCTCCTAAACACTTTTTCTCCAAGTAGCTGGGTTACAGATCTGCGCCATCAGATTCCAACGCTCGTTGAAGCAAGAAAACTGAATTTAAGGTACACATGTGACATATATTTTTGTACAGGAAGAAACAAGTATTATAATGGTAAATGTTTATTATAACGTGGTTGTTACAGATATTTTATATAAGCGTCAAAATGAAAACCTCATTTTAATTCATTAAAAACCCGCGACATGAAATTTTCAAGAAGCGAGGAATTTTTTTATTTCTTGATCAGGTAAGTTTGACCAGCGTAAAAAAGTTTTGTAAATAACCAAAGTAATTAATAAATCTTTTAATTAATAAATGTTTTAAGAATTATAGTTTTTTTACAATGGGGCTTAAAAGTGAAAAATTAGCATTTCAGTGTCCAGAATAAACACTTATTTTTAATTATCAGGCTGGACGAAATAGTATTCTGAAAGAATAGTTTTATAGAGCATACAATTCTCTATAACTTTTAAATTTAAAGTTGGTTTCTATATATATTATAGTTCTTGTTTAATTGCTGGTTTTGTATTTTTAAAAAGTAATTAATTTTGTGAAATAATTTAATAATTAAGTCATGAAACATGGTGGTCGTCAGTGTTATCCATACAAATATAAAAAGGATGTCAAAATTCTCTGAGGTACTGAACTGAGTGCCCCAGTGTATATTGAAAGATTAAAACCTTCAACGCTAACTGAAATGGAGACACAGTTGAAGAATCTGTTTGAATGTTTGGGCTTCGCTCGCTTTATTTCCGTTCCCACGCCACGCAGGTATTTGCCTCCTGGAGACATGAGGGGGGGGAATGACATCATCAAATTACGTCAAGTCTTATTTCCGAGATTGCCAGTAGAGTCGCATGAATCAGGGGGTATAAAATTGTTTGTAGTGGTTCCTACTAGGTTGCTCTGCCTCCGCTCCGATTTTTACTGTCTTCAATTTTCTGGCTGGGATGGGACTGTCTGGTATAATAGAAGGTCTATGCTAATAACTGGCAGTCAAGCGCCAGAAGTTGAGAGTTTGACATACACACGCCCATACATACTAAAAAAAGCTAAATAACTTGTCTTCGTGTTACAATGTGCAAAAACACGTTACTAGCTCCGAATATTTTTCAAGATGTTGTCTTAGGGGCATACATTAAATTACAATAAAACTAAACTTAACTCGAAATTAAATCTATACTAGGGCCTAAAACGTTACGTAACTATTTTGAACAAGAACTAAACCTAACTGGAATGACTTATAGCTAAGGAATAAACTACAGTTTATCTTTCAATTTACAACAAAAATAAAAGTAATTTCTAAAGTAATGAGAAAGAACTATTTATAAAGACTACAAATTAATAATTAGTTACAGTGGGAAACGACTGTCACAACTACTCTTTAAGAACTACTCAAACAAGTCTTATCTTCAACCATCATAGACTCCAAAAAATCCGTAAAACTCCCCCAAATTTTGGAGCAAAAATCTACAATTTATTACCAACACAGCTAAAAACTATAAACAATAAAAACCCTTTTATTAAGCAACTAAAAAAGTATCTCTTAGAAAGGCCATACTTCAATATAAACGAATTCTTTTAAGAACATGATAGTATAAACAAATAAAGCAAACATACCCTTATACTTAAACACAAAAAATATAATAAACCATTATATTGTTTAACCAATACATACACCAAATACACCAAACCATTATACATTGAAAACACAGAAAATAATCATACACTAAAACATCACAATTGCAGGCTGCAGCGGACTTCAAGAAAGACAATTCCACTGGTCTTCACGACTATGGAGTAGAAGAGGATGGTAAATGGTAAAATGGGATAACTAGGGATTTTTTAATCTCCAGGGAGGGATAATTTGTACCTCCAAATGGAATATGGAAACACTGGATTTAGTGGATGTGTTCTGCATTATACAAAGAAAAACGCTTACTCTCAGTCTCTCATTAAGACCATTGAGTAGAATCGGTTATTAAAGTTATTTAGTATACCGATTTATTTTAAGAAGGTTAACCATGGGTCTCTTGTCTTACATTGTAGTTCAGGGAGTTTGTGTGGCAGTACCTTCTCTAGGCTATCTCATAGGATTCGGAATTGGAGGACCTGTTGGAGGAAGTATTGCTGCAGCTGCACAAGCGTACATTGGTGCTTCTGTTGCTTCAGGCAGTGCTTTTGCAACTTGCCAGGCTATTGCTATGGGTGCAGGTGTAGCTCCTACGCCCTGAAGGTATCAATATTTATATTGATGATAAAATGAGTGCTGATGTGTTTGAAAAAAATATCATCCACAACCAGTCCTAGTTTTCTCACTTGGCATGCAATTTTTATTAGGCCTAGGCTAATTATTATAAATCCTGTATAGGCCTATTGTTGGATCAAAAATTATAGATACTATAGTTTGAACATCAATAGTATTTATTGTATACTTTTTATTGTATATATAATAAAATATAAATTTTTTTTCGTTGTATTTAAATGTTCATCTGTGTGAAACTGTCCAGTATTTCCATCCAGCAAAAGGGAAAAAGGTAATTATTAGGGGAAAGGGATTTAAACGGGAGAAAAAGGGCATTTTTTTTAGGGAATTATGGGAAAATTGTTAAAAATTGCTCTTATTCAAGTTTTAATTTAGGGATGGGAAATGTAGTTCATCAGACAGAGTTAGTTCACTCCGGAGTTATAATGACTCGGAACTAGTTCCGCGGAGTCGTTCCAACTCCGAACGTTGTTCCAGTTCAACGTGGAGCGAAGCTCAAGTGAGTCGCTCCGAGTGGATGCGCGCGCATCACGTACTTCACTCCTTTGTTTTGATCGTTCCAACAACTCTGGAACTATGTTAGTTCCATGGAGTGGGGAGAGATACGTCGACACTGCAGCCGCTCTGACAGTGGTTGCGCGCGCATCTCGTTCTCACTCCTTTCTGTTGGTAGTTCCAAAAAGTTATTAATTTAGTTAATTATTAACAGATATTATTATTTAATTATTTTACAAAGAAAAAGTATGGATGTCTTAGGAATTTTCCAGCAGAAAGTAAAGTATTGTATATTTCATATGCGTATATTTATGACATATAATACTCATTTATTCTAGTTCCGAAATGAACTAGTTCCGCACTAGCACTCGGAGTTGGAGTTGTAACTCCTTAACCGGAGTAGTTCCTTTGTTTTCGGTCACTCCGGAGTTACCCATCTCTATTTTAATTAGCAGACATGTTTCCTACACGAAAGAATAATGTCAAGAAAGTAAAAAAAAGCAAATATATATTACCCGTTGGGAAGAATATTATGCCAAATTTCTTCAGGTGTGCTGCCAACAAACATAACCTCACTTCAGTAAAAATACTACAGTAAAACCTCCTTAATCCGGCATTCTATAGTCCGGGATTGTCTATAATCCGGCATCAACAGCAATAGACACAAATTACAGAATTGCCTTCACAATGAACATTGTAAAGTGAGCAACTCGACAGCTAATAAAAAATATTTGTAAGAAGCAAGTAGATATTAGATCTTTTTTCCAGCCATCTACCAGTGCTGTTGCTAAAAACCACAAATACTGTAGTACAGTACTGTACTGTATTTCATAGTGTATTCATCATGTACTGTACTTAAAAATGCATTTTAATATTTCTCCTGTACTTATATATTGATTTATATTGTTTAAATAACCCATGTTTAAATAATATATACATACAGTAAAATGTTGTTGTGCAAATTATGTTATTTTTTATACACCTCCTGTATTTTTATAAATAACCTCCATAGTCCGGAATTTTCTTTAATCCGGAAAAAGTCAAGTCCCAAACATGCCGGATTAAAGAGGTTTTACTGTATCATGGAAGTGACTTGCTCTTTTCAAATACATTTAAAAGTAAACTTCTGCTCAGCAATCTTTTGAATATAGTATGTTGCACTCTGGGGTAGAACATTTCCTAATATTGACTGGTTATTAAAACCGTGGTACACTGGCTGGGCCCACAAGTTTAGTAAAAGAGAAATTCGCTGTCAAACTTGACTCAAATGGCGATCGATGACTCAAATGGCGATACACGGCTGATTTCAAAGTGCTATAAGTCCTACAAATATGAGTACAGCAAAAATTTGAATTTAACACGTTATACCTTCGTGTAGTAGGCCTACCTTTCTAACCGTGGTACACTGGCTGGGTCCACACGTTTAGTAAAAGAGAAATTCACTGTCGAACTTGACTCAAATGGCGATACACTGCTGATTTCAAAGTGCTATAAGTCCTAGAAATACGAGTGCAGAAAAAATTTGAATTTTACGCTTTATACCCTCGGGTAGTACTTTTCGAACCGTGGTACACTGGCTGGGTGCACACGTTTAGTAAAAGAGAAATTTGCTGTCGAACTTGACTAAAGGGCGATCGACAGCTGATTTCAATGTGCTATAAGTTCTACAACTACGAGTACTGCAAATATTTGAATTAAACATGTTATACCCTCGGGTAGTACCTTTTGAACCGTGGTACACTGGCGGGGCCCACATGTTTAGTAAAAGAGAAATTCGCTGTCGAACTTACCCCAAATGGCGATCGACATCTGTGTTCAAAGTGCTATAAGTCCTACAAATAAGAGTGCAGCAAAAATTTGAATTTAACACGTTATACCGTCGGGTAGTACCTTTCGAACCGTGGTACACTGGCTGGGCCTAAACATTTAGTTAAAGAGAAATTCGCTGTCGAACTTGACTCAAATGGCGATGGTCGGCTGATTTCAAAGTGCTATAAGTCCTACAAATACGAGTGCAGCAAAAATTTGAATTTAACACGTTATACCCTCGGGTAGTACTTATTTTAAATGTTAAGTTTCAATAAGCACCACAGCCTATTTAAAAAATGTTCATTTAATTTATTTTTATCCAACAGCTGATGGTGTCAAATAAATAAAGTAACTCCATTACATTATCATTGAATCTTAAAGGCCAATGGGGTGGAGCCCTTGTGTTGGAAATGAATAAAACCATGTCAGAAACCTTCCCAGGAGTGAACTCTACAACTTTCTTAAGTTTCAAGGCGATCCGATGAGTAATGTATAAAGAACAAACACACATATATTCCTTGTTATATAGATAAACAGTTTTCTGAAAAAGTATTTGAATATTATAGGATTTTGATCCTGGGTATAAATAAGTCAAAATGTTTCTGCAACAAAGGCCCATAAACCCTTAACCAGCCAGCCGCCATTTTGTATTTTTACTAAAAACAGTCTTTCAAAAAAATTGTTTTTGGCTGAAAAACTTCAAATTTTATAAAATAATGATTGTTGTTATTTTCCAATAATAAACTACAAATAAATTTGATACATTTATAATTTTCAAAGGGTTGGCCATTTAAATATTCATTGAACGATAACTCTATAACTAGCAATTTAAAAAAGTTATTACAAATGAATTATTTTATTTAAACTTTTATTAACAATCTAACAACATATCGGTTTTAAAAATCTAATGATACAAAAATAAGCCAGGTATAAGTTTACATTTTTAAGTATCACAAACATAAAGTTAGCTTAGTAATTGCATTCTAAAATCATCAATAGGGATGTGGGGGTAGGCCTAGTGTTATTTATTGTTGACATGACAGTATTTTTTTATATTGTTTCATTTGTGAAAATGAATGTAATGTTATATATGCTAGGCCCTACTGAAATTGTTATATTGTATTACAAGCATCAGTAATTGGCCATTTTTAATCAGGTTATTTATGTACACATGACATAGGTCTATAAAAGTGAGTGCTCAAAATTTATTATCATTATTTTTAGAGCAAACAGATAAAAGTGAGATGTAAGTGACCCTTGTAATTAATCTTATGTAAAACCTCTAACCATAGAGTAGAATAGAACATTTCATTGATTCTAGACAAAAATATTTATTAAAAGGTTAAGTTAGGGCCTCATGTCCCTTCCTTACACTTAAACTCAACATGTAACTGCAGTAATGAACAGTAATTAAATATAGTTTCCATTTTACTTAATTGTAATAAACCTAATCTCTTTAACACGCTATAGATAGGCTGCTTAGTAAACGACTTCAGAATACACTTGTGGATAAATCTAACAAGAGGAATATATACGTGGGGAGTATAGAGGAAACTTGGAATAACATAAAAGATGATATAAAGGATGCAGCAATAACAGTAGTAGGAAAGAAAGAGAGGAAGAGAATTAGAAAAGAATAGATCACGGAAGAAATGATCGGCAAAATGGGAGGAGAGAAGAAAATGGAAAATTTAGGAACTGAAATTGGAAAAAGAAAAGACAGTACACTATATAATGAACTGAGTAGAGAAACAGAAAAAGCAGAAGAAGCATGGCTAAGGGAAAAGTTCAATAACAGAAAAAACTTAAAGGAGAAGGAAGATATGATGTACAAGGAGGCTAGAACACTAATATTCAACGAAAAGAAAACGAGTGATATAGCAATTGAAACAGAGGAGGGGAAATAGTTTATGAAGTAATGAGCAATGAAAAGATTTAAGAAATACATAGAAAAACTATATGAGTGGGAAAAAAGACCCAAAGAAGAAGAAATGGGAATAGAAGAGGACAATAAAGTATTGGAAGATGAAAAGTGTTTTTAAATACTAGATAGTGAACTAGAAACATCGGGTGTTTGTAAACTCGTCCGATAGTCAGCCCGAAAGGCATATGTAAGTTTGTCCGATGGTCAACTGTGGGTTGTGGTTCTGTCGGCTACAAAGTTTACACATTGAACTAGATCTTTTGGCCTTGTCAAATAGCATTACAACACTAATATTACGTTGATCCTTACGAACGTCCTTATGTAGTCCTTACTATATTACCACATAAGGACTATAGTATTACGTTGTCCTCTATCATCCTATAATCTATGATGTAGCCTGCTATTCATAGGTACACAAATTATAACACATATAAGCTAACAGATAAATTGTACACTTGAAATTTGTACCTTGTGTGAAGAAAAGTCTGGAATATTATTTTAACCATTGTTAATGGAAGTTTTAAAGAAATGTGTGGAATATAAAGAGAGAAGATTAATAAAGGAGATATATTTAAACCAAAAAGCAAAATTGAAAATGAAAGATGAAACCTTAGAAGACATAGGACTGGGAACAGAGGTTAAGCAGGGATGCCGCCTGTCACGGACACTATTTGATGCTAGACACACACACACGCACACGCACACCCCCCCCACCCACTGTACGTGTAGGAGTGGGCGGGTGGGTCAGTACCACTGTACGTGTGCGAAGCATGCAGTGGCCTACTCTAGTAACAACGAATTGTTGAAGTGTTTTTAATGGTGATTCTCTCAAAAAGTTTATGGAATTATTATGCAAAATAAGTTGCCTTTCTTAATGTGGACGGCATGCCTTTGTTGTGTGAAGAATATTAAACGCTTATTTGATTCCCTCATTTTGATATCTTATTGGAAAGGAAAGATGATTTCCTCCTTTTTTTAGCCATATTAAAAACATGATTATGTGGCTTTTAACTGGCTCTATTAATGTTGTTTTTATGGCAACCGTATAATCACTAATGTAAACAACTGTTGTTATGTTTCAGATGGTGGACTTCTAATTTGAAACTAAGGTTGTCGGTGTATTGAAGGTATTTTTTCTACAGAGTTTTCAATAAATAATACATATAAACATTTGCACTTAAAGTAATAAACTGTCCTTAAAAGTATTCTGTTTCTTTTTATTATTTCACATAACCAGTGCCATAACAACTGTACTTACTAATTGAACAATTAATTAGTCTGTGCTCATAGCCAGTCAAAGTTGGACATAGGCGAGAGGTGAAGAAGGGGCTCTTTTATGAAAACCTAAGCCCACTCAAACGGTCGTCTTGATCAAGTGACAAATCTAATATTATTATTATTATCAGCTGATATTTATTGTTGTAGTATTCATTAGTTAGATGATATCTGCTACGATCACTAGTATCTCTTAGTTGGCGAACTACTTTCCGTTGGAGATTTGGAGATTCGAGTTTGAATGATTAATCAAATTAAATCAATAAAGGATTGGTCGTGAAACTTGTTTTAAAATGTTTATCGACTCATTGTGCGTTGACTAATTCCATTAATCAAATTTTTGGGTCACATATTAAGGTTTATATTTCAATTAAACTGAAAAAGCGCAATTTTTTACACTTTCCATACAAATCTTAACTTACAAATTTGTCAATTAAAAACTAGTAATTCAATATTAATGTAACTTTATTAGGTAGTTGGACATGTTACTGAGAATGTGTTTTTATGTTTCAAAATTTTTATTTAGAAAAAAAAAATTAGATTTTGTTAAATAGCTTTTTCTAAGCAATTCATGATCGAGCGAGGACAGGCTTGACATTGTTGTAATCAGGTAATTTTGAGTATTGCGTTATAATAACTCCAACTAAAGAGTCGACTCATTTTCTTTGCTGACACCGTTAACCCTTCTGCTCGAATCAGCTGTTTCTCATTCCTATGTATTCTATATGCAATTATAAACATAGAGCAAAGAAAAAAATTAATTTATTTACTATTATTTATTACAATTGAGGCGGTCGACAGAGAAAGGGCTCATAGGTCTATGTGTCCTTTTTACACAGACCGCTTGTTTGTCTTCGCCATATTGTTAACTATAAGTGGTGAAGTTTTCTTAAAGAAATGAAGTTTGTAGGCAAGTTTTAATGGAAGCTTGCAGCTAAGAATTTGCACCAGGTGAACCAGAAGACTCCACTCTGCTGTTATTTTGCACTCTAAATGTTAACTGTTATTGTGTTATATTTATTCAAATATTATTATTAGTACAAGGGAAATACCTGCACGCTTCATGTGCCAACCCCATCACTCACTGCGCTCGTGACATCTCGGCCTTCAGCCTTGGCGTTTTACTTTTGACTACAAATATTAGTAGTTAAATTGAATTAAGTAAAATTATGTAATAAATTTATAACTTAAAAAAATGTTATGTAGATCATATGATGTAAAGGTATTTACAGTATCTTGTTCACTTAACTTAATTTTCACTTTATTTGATAGTCTAAATATAAGCGCCCATTGTTATTACTTTGTCTATTTCAAAGGTTTTTATTTAACTTATATAATGTAACAGCTGATGATTACATGAATTCTCTTGTTTATATTTATAGATCAAACAAGAATTCCATTGAATCAATCAAACTTTCCCTTTCTAATATTAAAGATAAATTTATAACCTCCTCAGGATTGTAAACAAAATTATTTGCACTATGTACATTACATTTACAACCACAGTTGTTAACACTTCATACACATCAATACTTTATTTGAAAAGTGTACTTTGAGGGCTTCCCGTGCTCTTCAGGGTATAATTGGTTGGTAGCGTAGTTGGTTCAATCCCAGCTTCATGTGCTAAAGGTTCTCAGTTCAATCCCAATCAGAGTCAATAGATTTTGAGAAGGATCAGCTGATAATCACCAGCTGTTCATTTGTGATTGGGCTATTAATTAATGACACTTTCCAAGGAATAGTCGGCCTTAGTTTGTAACAATGACTACATTCACTCATCTACACTCATCACATTCATTTGAAATCCATATTCGCCCATATCTTGACGATTGGCGTCTTGTGAATAAATAAAAAAAAATAAATAAACATATTAAAAAATGAAAACCGTATTGCACAACTCCGGATGAGGGCTAATTTTTTAACACTTCAATCGTTAAAATTAATTACGAAACAAGGGGTAGTTGCGTTGACAAAAAAATGCTTCACATATTATAAATTTAAAAAAGTATTTGAAATAAATTATTAGTCTAGAAATTAATAAAAAAAGTCAAAGGATTTCCATGTTTTTGATAGAGGACATTCAATTTATAGAAAAAATTATAGATATGTAAAATATTAAAGCAATATGTACCTAACAGGTCTATTATGTTTAATATGTAAGCTAATAAAGTGTATAGGTACTAAACTTTAAATAATTTTTTTTTATTTTCTGCTTTTACAAATCGTTCTGGCAAAAAGGGCACTTAACTGCCCATTTATTTGTCTTATTTACTCTTATTTTATGCTTTTAAAAAATGTTTTAGGGTAAATATTAAGTTTCCAAAACTAAATAGTAATTATTATTGCAATATTGTTATATTTATTAATGAGAAAATACTTATTATACAAAAGTAAACTTAAATTTCTCAAAACACATTAGGTCTTATGCAAATGTGCACTTCTTGCATAGACTGCCTCAATTATTATAGGTTATGTGTATGAGAGGAAAGTAGTCTTAACTTTTTAAATATTCCTTTTGGTAAGTCCTTTGAAAGTTAGCACATACAAACAAAAGGTGAAACAGTCATGGAGACATGTTTTGTGTGTTGAATTACTAAAGGGATATTTAAAAACGTAATCCAGTTTTCCTGTCAAAAAAAAAAAAAAAAAAAAAAAAAAAAAAAAATTCAGGCAATTGCCCTACTGTAAAAAACCAAACTACTTGTATTCTCTGTATCCAATAGAATTCATGTTGTTGTTAGGACATAATAATAATAATAATAAAAACAAATAAAGGGAGAACCTGACAGTTATTGAATGAATGGTTAAAAAGAAATGGAGCTGCTCTGATGAAAGTTTTCAATAAACTGTTCATTGCTCTTAAAACATAAAGTTTCTCCAGCACTTTTAAAGAGCTAAAAAATTCCCTAAAAAATATAATAATATCAGTTGATACATTTTGAACCTGGTAACGTTGCACAAATGTTTAACAGGATATTTTAATTTACAATAAAGCTGATTTGACTTTCCAACCAATTATCATGTCATATGATTGTAGTCATCATATTACTCATGATGTAAGTAATGACTCAAGTGAGTTGGTGACCACCAAGCCAAGTGTGGTTTGCCTTAGTATGGATACATCCAGTTGTGTGTATGAGGGAGACTTCAAACATTATAGTCCAATGGAAGCTCACAACGAAACCACTCCACATACAAGAAAGAAGTGCTGGGCTACAATTGTCATTAGCGTTGGATGTATTGTATTCGTTCTGTCACTGTTTAAGATTTTTGTAAGTTGTTTTCACACTTTGATATACGGTATCATGTTAAATCATTTTATGATAAAAAGGAAATTTGTAGTATTGCATGTGGGAAGAATTAATACTGATGACACTTGAAGGTTTTTAAATACACGATTCAAGGTTTTAATAGTTATTCAATTTAGAACGTGGAATAGTTAATTGATGAGCCGACCTAGTTAATTGTGTTGAGATTTCCCTGTGAAGTAATTACTGATATAATCACGTTTTATTTATTGAATAAAATAAGTTATTTACTTAGATACATAACATTTTATAGCCAACAATTCCATTCTTCATTCAAGGTATGAGGTCAATCGACTGTTGTTCGCTGTACCTACTCAGGGCCGCCCAGAGACTTTTGGTGGCCCGGGGCAAAGTTTACCATGTTGCCCTTCCTTTACTTCAAAATAAATTTCATTACTCTGACTGTCAAATATACTATAATTGATATTTTATTTTTAGCACATTCTACAATATTCTTACCATCTCTTTCATTAGATTACTATTGTAATTAAGGTTCTTATTCATAGACGTTTTTCAGAGCTAGCTAGGCTAGCTGCGAAGCTCCGGTAAGTTTTCTCTAATTGTCATATACTTTTTAAGCATTTCTTTAAGTATTACCACTACAATAACATCAATCTTTTATAAAAAAAACTGCTATTCTTTAATACCAAATGAATAATAACGAACTAAGCAATGCCACAGGCAGTTGCATAGTTGGGCGCAACAGCTCTTCGATTGCCAGTTTAGGAGCCATCCTCGCCGATTATATTAGCTGGAGTAACTGACAGTTGCGCCCGCGGTCAGAAATATGCAGAGGATTTCTCTAATTAAGCAAAAAGGGTATTGACAGTTGCACCCTAGCTCACTTCCGAGGGACAGCGGCCGATCCCGCACCCCCTCTCCCGGAGCGCCCGCCGACTGATTGGTTGCGTTTCTTTTAAAGTTATAACCGCAACAGTATTTCCGTAAATTCATTAGGAGCGACACCGGCACATCGGTATTACAATCTTGGCATGAATTACTTGAAAATATTATACAATATTTGTTTAACTTCTGTATCGTTATTAAAACAATAACTAACCCCATATCGCCATGACTGCAGAGAAGATATCAACTATTTAGTTGATACTTGATACCCTTAAATTTTTTTACTTATTTTATGTCTGTTATGACAGATAAGCTATCTGGTTTTAGACATTCACTATCATTTAATAGATATTTTTTAAATCTTGGTGTTGTGCACATTTTTGTAAGCTAAAATTTTAAGACAGTAAACTCAATTTATTTAAGTATGTTAAACATACTTCATATCTTGTTGATATTCCAATTCCCAGGTAATAACAGCCTAGATATATGTAATATTAACCGTTTAATTGTGTTGATAACTTTTGTTTATAAATTCAATAAATTATTGAATTAGTTTTCAAATATACTACACTACAAAATGTGGAAACTAAAACGCATTAAAATTCATAACACAAAATAGTAGGTGATTGCTTAAGAAATATTGGCTTCTAATTTTAAGAAAAACTTTAATACATAGTAGAAATATTTTGTTTAGCACTAATAGGAATAATCAGGAAATAATCGTAAATAAATAGACTTGTAATTATTTTGAAACATAAACATATAATTGGCACACAGAAATATAAAATGCAGAACTGTTGCGTAACAGTTTACTCTTTGTAGTACGCATAAGAAATTTGTTTTAAATACCACATTGTATCTATGTGGTTGTTCAAAAACTAATTGAATGTCCTTAAGATACTTTTTTCGTTTTAGATACTTAGTGTTATGTGCTTTTCTGACAGTTTTAGTATTCATAGTAACATAACTTGTTGCCTGAATACCTTTCAGAACGTCAAGAAACACAAAAATGTTCGGATGAGAGTGCAATAAAAGTATATAAAATGTTTAGAGAATTAATAGTTATATTTTAGTCACTGTAAAGTGGAACTATGATTTTTCTAACCGCAGGGCGCAACTGTCATATCCCCATTATCTGTGGGTGAGGGAGGGAGGGGCCAATAGCTGAAGAGCAAGCTTAGACCGAGAGTGGCCGAATGTTCATGAAGTAAAATAATTTGACGAGCGCCAACATCTAGTGCTTTAAAAAACAGTCAACTGAGAGTTGAGGTTATGTTATTGTTTTCAACACAGGTTGTAGAGCACTGGCTACGTTTTGATGTTGGACATTAAAACATCTAGTTTATACTCGTGATTTGAATGTTTGTCTTTGTGCCAACTTTAAAACTATTCAATTTTTATTTCACAGACATAAAAGGCATTTTGCACCACCTCAATTTTCTCAGCATAAAACTAAGTGAAATTTGTGTATGTAAAATTGGACACTATATTATTGATGTACATCGCAGTGTACACGTCCGTACAGTGACGGTGGTTTGGCCCATTCACATACAATGGTATTGACCCCCCCCCCCTTGCTCATCAACACACGTACAGTGGTTCAATCATAGTTAATTTTACTTATCACGTAATAAACAATAAATAAATGCAGTATTAATGATTCTAAAAAATATAAATGGCTTACTCATTTGCCTGTGACAGTAAAAAATTATGAAAACAATTTTGATAGGCCGTAGATTGGTTATGTTAAAGTATGACAATATTAATCAATCATGCTATTTGTTTGGGAACAACCCCTATGTGGGCATAAATGATTTTTAATCAAGAGCTACTCTATTGAATATGTTGAGAATACACCCCTGTTCCTGTTACAGTTTCAGGGTAAATTAAACCAGACAATAAAAGGATTATAACAAGTTAAATGTCACAAAATAAATAGCATTCAAAAGGACTTGTACAAATCTGAACAATGATGAAGATGTTTTATCTTTTAACAGTGGACTTAAGAGCTCATCTTTTCATTAAGATCTACGTAATAATATTTTGGTAAAATGTTTTAATGAACATCCATGTCATAATAACTACTAATTTAAAATGTCAGAGGAAACATTATAGTAGAGAGGAACTAAAAAAAGTTGCATATACAGTAAATTATGGTTAACCGGTAAAATTTGATGGAATGTAAATCCGGATGGTACAGAACATAACAAAATTCTTATTTTTAGACAAGAATATGCAACACAATTCCTCCCACGATAACTTAGTGCAAGTGAATGTCATCATACACACATATTGTTGCATATCTGGTAAGCGAGCGGTGATGCTGTTGTATGTATATTACCAGATTTAAGTACCTAGAAATCTACTGTAATTTAGTGGTTTACCATCGTTAATTTATTCTTTTTATACTGTAAAAATAATCATTTACTTTGCAGTATATTACAGTACTATATTGTATATTTTTATACAATATAGTACTGTATACAAAAAAAATTTATAGTATATTTTTATTGATTTCAATAAAACGTTACCATAAATTACTGGGCCTAAACTTTAGCTTTTTGTTCTCTCAAAATCTGTATTAATCTGGAAATGGAACATGAATGATTGCAAATTAAATTAATGGATAATTATAGTAGGTTAACAGATTCTTTATTCGGTACTTGGTGGAATTTCGATGGATTTAAATGAAACATTTTTAGTAATTCCACAGTTTTTAATTTTTGATAAATGCATTTTCGCCAGTTACGGCATCTTCAGATTTATTACTAAATTTATTAAAGATTACTAAAAATGTTTCATTTAAATATAGTAGGTTACTTAGAAATCCAAAATAACGCATTTAACTACAGAAATATCACTCTATAAAATACAACAATAACAAAATATATCTTTACTGGACGACAGTAACCAATCAGACTAATGATTGATGATACCAAGTAAGCAATACACCCGACCTACCCTTTATGACAATTATTGGACTCTTCCAGCCACGTTGTTACAAAATTATATATTTTGTCTGCAGGTTTTTTGGGTGCAAAACACAGTGACTACTAAAATATGACTAATATTTCTTAAATGTAGTGCATATATTGAAAAACTAGCTGATCAGTGCGGGGAAAGTGCAACGTTAACGGTTCGAACGGAGTGCCGGCGCCTATTACCGGTTTTGAAACCAAGTTTGTAAGAAACTTTTCTCATAAAGACTATTCGATCTTTTTAAAATGATAGATTTAAAATGTTTTTACTTTAATTTTGTTTGTTTCAATTAAAGTAAACAGGACATCTCATAGGGGTAGCCTACTGTCCACACCACTCAAGTATATTTATATGTTCGCAAACTGGAAAGATATTTTTGTGTGTTCACAAGCTTGACAACTTTACACTAGTTCGCAAACAAGACAACCGGCGTACAACTGACCTTAAATGCCAACCAGAGCTTATGTTGTCATTCCAATATGCCGACTGCTGACAAACTTCAAAGACCAGTTTTCAACTTGCTCCAAAAGGCTCCTATAAACCAAAAGGTTTAGTTTAAACGTTTTAAAACTAAAACTGAAAGACTTATCTGGCGTAATATCACTTTTGATACAGGCCTGAATTGTTTCTTATCTAGTAGATTATTAAGTATTTTATTTTTTTTGCTTGAAATGTGGCCCCCTCTGAACTAAGTCTGAGTGGTCCCGGGGCAATCTGCCCCTTTTGCACCCCCCCCCCCTCTGGGCGGCCCTGTACCTACTGACTAAAGTAAACAAAAAAGGGTTGGGTTATACAGGTAATGTTTGGGGGTGGGGGGAGTAAACCGGTCAAGGACGACGACCCCGCTCGGCAAATCCCAGAGTTGGGCAAGCTAAATTCCAGGATGCAGATGGTTTCTGTTTTCAATATTGATTTTACACGAAAAAAGTAACGACTAACGAAATATTATTATTGAGTATTCGTTACTAAACTTTTTGACGAATTATTTGTTACTGTTTAGATATGTAACGGTTGCGTTACAAATTTTCTGAAAATATTTTGTAATCGTTATTCCCAAGTCTGGGAGTATCTGATTTTACTCTATCAAATTTGTTGTGTAATTAAAGTTATAACTGTTTCCTAACACTTCCCTAATTTAAATTAAATTCAAAGGCAGATAAAACATTCACTCAACAGTTATTTTAAGAACTTATGACATATAATCCCATCTAAAACAAGTTACTGTTTTACAAGAATCAACAACCATTTTTAACATAGCATTTATTAGGTTTTGTTTTGTCTGATGGATGTCCAGTAGGACAGCTTGGAATGCCAATACTATAGTTTATTTTTTCCATGTTACCTCCTGTTGGTTATTAGACCACTCCCAAACTTGTGTCTAATTAAAACTGGTACATTAGTTCACTCAACCTGACAGCAGATACACCAAGAGAACCGTACAACAAAAAACTCCTCAATTCCACTGCAAAAATGTGACTCATAGGGGAAATGAGTCCAGTGTGCGAAATATGACTCATAAAAATGTATCAAATCCAGTTACTGTAGTTCGCACATTGATGTATGTTGAATTATCATGTGATATAAAATCACAAGATTTTTTTAATCGCTCTTACCGTTTTACTTAGTTTTCAACCTGGTATTTTTTAAATATTTTGGAAGTTTGTATGATCAACCATTTTAAATATTGCAAGGGTTTACAGAAATTTCAACAAAACATTTTGTAAAAAAGTAAAAATTCTAGAATTTGGGCAGACTACAAAAACTAACTTTCTTCACATGAGGTTAAAGTTTCATTGACTTATCTCTAGTAGTTTTGTTTAAAACATTTTTAAGTTGAGCTTTACTCCAAAAGTACTAAAATTTCGTGTTTTTTGTATTCTATCTACAATAAAAATTCAAAAAAATATATAAGTTATATGATATTACATAAAATTAAATAAGCTAAATTTTGGTGTACAACACAACGAAATCGGATGAGTATTTATTTTGTAACAGAGATTCAAAATCGAGTACATTGCTTTTTGAATCTGATAGTAGCTGTTTTGAAATGCCTGGCACTTACTACTTCTAGTAAATGCTACCCCTGTTTATTCACTCCAAACCTAGTACGGTATTTACTTTTAAAAACTACCTAGTTCTAGCAAATACTAGTTTTTATTCACATAACCAAATGGATATGGAAGATCATAGCAACATATTCCACCATAAATATTACAATTAGCTGTTATTTTCTTTAGTTTAATAACAATATAAACCACTTTCACACAACACTGGTAACGCACGATAATCTTTGGAGTTTGCCGCATACAGTTGTCATCTTGGTTGGCAATAATAGGTTGATTTATTCTACTAACAGAGGATACAACTAATCCATGACTATTTAAAATATTAATTTAGAAAGTTTTATAACTTTAGGGGATTAGAGAGATTCTACGTAAATTTTCAATCTGGTTTTCAATTTTTCTTTCCCTTTTTTATTTTGGCAGCATTGAAAACCATACTATATATACCTCTATTCAAGTTGTTCTGGGGTTTTTTTTAATCTGAATATACAGATTCGGTTTATATTTTGTTTTGTACTGATTTAGGGACCTGCTACCCATAATCGTAGGAGCAGCACATTAACAAGAGGTGCCAGCTTAACTGAGTGGAAGGTGAGTGAAAATAAACAATTATTATTACAATTTAATCACACTTAACAAATAGGGCAAGTGAAACATGTTCAACAGGTATTTTAGAGTATTTTTCATTTTACTCTTAAATGTTCTCTAATATACAGGTGTCTTTTTTAAATGTGCCACCATTGTGATCTTGGAAACCATAAGTCTGAAAAAATCTTTAAATGAGGAACCTTACCTTGTTTTTGGAGACAATCAAAAATACATATTTCAAATTTTGAAAAATGTCCGCCATTTTCCAATATGGTGGCCAACTTTGTTTTTTTTATAGAATAGTTTTAGATAGAAATTTTTATTTTAAAACTGTTTTATTCTTTGTAGATGTTTGATATTTTGCTTAATAATGTAAATATGAGAGCTCAAAATGTTCAGATTCCTTATGGAGCTTACCATTGTAATAAAATATTTTTTAATGTACATTAAAAAAATTATTTAATTTGCAAACATTACAACAAACATTTGGAAAATGTATACTTAACTATTATTTGTTCATGATTTGACACTATTAAATCATTGAAGAAATTTATGTCACCTTTGAAGAAATATGTCACTATTTTGTCAAAGGTAAATAATCGATGTTGGCAGCATTGTTACCATTATCAGCTGTTTAAGGCAACTTCCAATACAGATAAACAGCTTCATTAGAATTTGTGTTAAACAGCTGATAATGGTAACAGTGCTGCCAACATCAATTTATCTTTGACAAAATAGTAAGATATTTCTTTAAATTTCTGTTTATTATAATTTAATACGCTAATTTGTCAAATCATGAAAAAAATAGCCAAACATACATTTTCCAAATGTTTGTTGTAATGTTTATATTTCATTGGTAAGCTCCATAAGGAATCTGAACATTTTGAGCTCATTTACATTACTAAGCAAAATATCGAATATCGACCAAGAATAAAAGTCTTAAAATTACAATTTCTATATAAAATAGTCATAAAATAGTGTTCCATAAGAAAAGCAAAGTTGACAGCCATATTGGAAATGGCGAACATTTTTCAAAATTTTAAATGTGTATTTTTAATTGTCTCCAAAAACAAGGTAAGTTTCCCCATTTAAAGTTTTTTGTCAGACCTATGGTTTCCAAGATCACAATGGTGGCCCATTTAAAAAGGACACCCTGTATATAATATAAGCCATTTACCACTCATCACTATTTCTACAAAACTATACGTCCAAATGATTTTAAATTTGGTACATAGGTTTATCTTGGCCTCTATACGCTCACCAAGGACGGGTTTTCCTCTCTGTCCCACTGGCCTCCAAAATTCCCATGGTGTTCTTATTGAGCCATATTAATTGATTGATTTGATTAACAGCTGTTAAATAAAAACAAATCGAGTAACATTTTGGTAGGTAAACTTTTAAAATTAAAAATAATTGAGTACAGTAGTAAATTATACATAACATCAGGTGTCCTAAATTGGATATAAATTGAATGCAGTGTAAACTAAAAGCTTGATGCATATTTTGATTATATTATCAAACTCAATAATACGACCAGCGAAGCGGGCGTGTACAGCTAAGCTCTATATATAAAAACCATTGACCACTCATCACTATTTCTCCAAAACTATACGTCCAATTGACTTGAAATTTTGTACATATATTTATCTTGGCCCCTAGAGGCTCATTAAGGAAAGATTTTCCTCTCCGACCTCAGGACTCCTTTCCACTGGCCTCCGAAATGTCCAATGTATTCTTATGGAGCTACATTGATTGATGGATTTATTTGATTAACAGCTGTTCAATAAAAACAAATTGCATAAAATTGTGGCAGGCTAAACTTTTAAAATAAAAAATAATTAATTGAATACATAAAATCAGCTGTTATAAATGGGATATATATCAAAGTCGAAATTATAATCGCCGAGCGGGCGGGTACAGCTAGTTTAATGTAAAGATGGAACTTAGACCTCAAATATATTTCACTTTTTAAAAAAACCCCATCAGTAGTTTCCTTTCACAAACATTAAAAATATATAGGGTCTGGGTACGGCTTGATATTTAATAAACCATAGCAGATAATATCTATAAACTTTGCTCAGTGTTATATGGCTATATAAACTATTTTTTCTTGCTATTACCATGACAGGCCTTCCATGGGGGAACGGCTCACAGAGGAAGTAATACAAATCTTAAATGTAAGCATGGTTTGAGTGATATCTCATTTTAAATAGCTCAGTTAGTAGAGTAGAAAGTCGCAATTTGCATCTCAAAAAGTTTATCCAATCAGAATTGGCGGGGTGTATTAGGTACACATTGTGAAGTACATTATGTGCTGCTATTTCTGACTGGATGTCGTATTGAGATGGGGATTGCGGCGTTTAACTAAACTAACAGATATCTTTCCACTGGTTTTATTTTGTTAAAAAATAACATCAAAAAGTGGTTCAATTTAGGTATGGAGTCAAAGGTGACCCTGACACGCTCTTACCTAAGAATATCAGATTTATTTAATGACAGATTTCCGAACAGACCACCTATTTCAAAAAATGCTGCTGTCAACACCGTCCGCCGTTTCGAAGAAAATGTAACTGTAAAAGATCTTCCTCGCAATGGTCGACCTAAAACAGCAACTTCTAAAGATATGGCTGTTGACGTGCTTGTAACAGTCATTGAAGAGCCACATTCGACTATTAGGACACTTGCCACTGAACACAACATTAGTAAACATTATGTAGGGAAAATTTTAAAATCCAACAAATATTATCCTTACAAGGTACATCTTATACATGAACTATCAGAAGACGATTTTGATAGACGTTTCCAATACTGCGAAACAATGATGCAAAAGTTAGATACAGACCCGAACTTTGTTTAAAATATTGCTTTTCCAGATGAAGCAAGTTTTTTGTTATCTGACAATCTCAACCAACATTACTGTCGGTACTGGTCAGATACAAGCCCTCACTGGATGAGAGAAGCCCACACCCAACATCCACAAAAAGTTATTGTTTGGGCAGGCCTGTAGGAGGCAATGTAATTGGTCCTTTTACTATCGATGTAAATGGAAATATTTACTACAACATGTTGGTTCACAAAATTATTCCAGCGATCAGAAATTTAGGATTAAATTTTGATTCCGTTTGGTTCCAACAAGATGGAGCGCCCCCTCACTATGCGGTAGATGTACATAATCTTTTGGACAAAACATTTCAAGAACGATGGATGGTTCGGAGAGAAAGAATAGAATGGCTTTTGATCCTGCAGGGTTTTCTGCAATCAGATGCGCATTTCGCCACTAGTGTGGCTTCCTCAGTGATACTAAAAACTAAGTAATATTTATTTACACTATATACAGTTTGTACATCAGCACTGAACTACGCTACGGATGCGTGGTGGTCACGTTAATACTACAGTAGTGGTCTCAGCTTTATCCGACCATCATGCTCAGACAGCAGTAATAAGACATCAAACTAATATTGACAATATGGCTAAATTCAGGGTTACTCGGCCTATATCAGCCAGCAACAATCATGTGTTTAGGACTTTACATAGCCACGAGGATTGGAAAGAAATTTAGTAGATATAGATATTGACGACAAATATGCAATTCTCCAAAACAGTTTAAGATACATTTTTGAAATATCTTTTCCTGAAAAAAATATTAAACAAAACAAACAAACAAAAATAACAAATAAAATTAAACTGAGCCCTGAAATCCAAAACCTTAGGCTACTAGTACAAGAACTTTACGTTAGCACTATAGTTCGAATAAAATAACTTTGGTACTGGCGGAACGCCCTCGCTCCACTGGTCTGAAATGACAAAACTCTGAGCTTTAATTTGCTGTCAAACTTAAAATAAGTAAGCAATAATTTTCAAACTAATTGTATAGTGTCCACCAGTTTATATTCTTTAAGGAAAAATTATGCCGGAGATATTTCTTGAGCTAAATTGCTTTTTATAGCGATATTTGTATTTAAAAACACGGTTTTATGAGTGAAATTGGGCGTGAGTCATCTTCAACCTGTCACTGTAGCAAAAATAATAATAATAAAATAATTTCTTGTGGATGGATGACAGTTTGATTCATTGTGATTAGTTTGGTAAAAGTCTCATTTAATAATTCAAACAGGTTAATGAGAAATTAATTTTTTTGTAAAACCTTGCAAACTTGGAAACGAAAAACGCTAGACAAAATTTATTTGAGCAAACCTTAACTGTGTTATTTATGTATAGTTAAAATAATACTGTGGTACTAATAAAACATGCGGAAAAATAATGAAGAGTTGATGAAGTAAACTCATAGTTCGTTTACATCGAGGCTGTGTCGGACGCGTAAGGTATACTCTGCTCAAGGGAAAGTGTAGACTGAATATTCAGTCCATGCGTAAAACGAATTCCGATCGACGATATTTCCAGATAAGAAATGTTTCTCCAGTAAGAAATAAGGTAAGTTAGTTAAGTTAGTTGACTTTTGACTTTGAGGTGTGTTCGTGTTCAGTTCTTTATCGATTTGACAGTGCTTAGTATAGTTTAATCACTAGTTTGTTTTTATTACAGTTATTTAGTTTTAGTGATATAACACGTTTTTATTTATTTAGATGTGACAATAATGCTATAGGATTCAGTGTGTATATAATTATAAGTGTTTATTGCAATTATAATATTTAGGCTCTTTCAAATTTTAGGAAGTGTTCTATTAGTAGTTGACAAGAAATGTTTGCAATGGAAGAGGCAAGAGCTGAGCCAGTGACTGTACATTGTGGGTGTGGTATCACTGCCGCCTTGTTGACAATCGAGTTTTGAAAACTTCTGAATCTTTCTTCCTAATTCAAGAAAATTCTATTTAATACGAGAGTACGATTTTAGTGTCACTTAAATAACACAATTAATTTAGGTTTAAAGAAATTTTATCTAGCATTTGTCATTATCGAATTTACAAAGGTTTACAAAAAAATTAATTTCTCATTAACCTGTTTGAATTATTAAATGAGACTTATACCAAACTAATCACAATGAATCAAACTGTCATCCATCCACAAGAAAATATTTTATTATTATTACTCTCGCTACAGTAACAGGTTAAAGATGACTCACGCGCAATTTCACTCATAAAACCGTGTTCTTAAACACAAATATCACAATAAAAAAGCAAATTAGTTTAAGCAAAATATCCAGCATAATTTTTTCTTAAAGAATATAACATGGTGGACACTATACAAGTAGTTTGAAAATTATTGCTTACTTATTTTAAGTTTGACAGCAAATTAAAACTCAGAGTTTTTTCATTTCAGACCAGTGGTGCGTGGCCGTTCCGCCAGTACCAAAGTTATTTTATTCGGACTATAAAGACCTCGATTGTACTCACTTAATGAGGCAATATTACTTGAAGGTAAAAAATACCTACAGAAACCTCATAAGAGATAGCAAATCAGAGATTATCTTACGCAAAATTAATGCATCTGAGAATAGAAGAGGACAAGTGATTAATGATAGCAAATCAGGAAAATCGCAAACACATAAATTGACTGGAATATGAAAGGATGACGGTGAAGTAATTAAGAAAACAATGTCAATGGCAAACACTATAAATGATTTTTTTGTTAAGGTAGGTGGAATGAAAGATGTTGGGTCAATGCCTAAAGCTATGGGTGGTTATGTAGCTGATTTATTATTTTTTCGCCCAGTGACAGAAAAAGAAGTTGAACTTATTGCAAAAGGGCTGACGAGCAAAAAGTCTGCAGCATCAGATGGCATATCCACTACAATTCTTAAAGAAACGATTGACTTGCTGTCTATGCCTCTCAGCCACCTGATTAAGTCATCTTTTCAGCAGGGAAAATTCCCGACAGCCCTGAAACTAGCCATTATTAAACATATAAAAAAGAATTAAGGTGAAAATTCATGTAATAACTTTAGACCGATTTCTATTCTATCAACAATATCAAAGGTGTTTCCTCACCAGACTCGGTAACTTCCTGGAAAAGAACAACGTACTTTTAAAAAATCAGTTTGGTTTTGTAAAAAACAAAACAACAGTACAAGCCATGTTCACTCTTACATCTAACATTACTAGATATCTTGACTCAAAACTGTGTAACTTGAGAGTTTTCTTCGGTTTGAGCAGGGCGTTCGATAACGTAAACCATGACTTGTTGCTGAAGAAATTATCTATGTACGGAATTAGAGGATTGGCCAAAGAGTGGTTCAGTTCCTACCTAAAAAATCGTAAGCAATATGTGGAAATAACTGCTACGGATAATTATGGTTATATACGTGCTCATCGTCCAGAGGAAAAAGTCATTGCCAGTGGAGTGCCACAGGGTTCCGTCCTTGGCCCCGTTCTGTTTTTGCTGTTTATTAATGATTTGCCACATAGTATAACATCAGTCGAGTTATGTCTCTTTGCGAACGACATGTCATTATCTGTATCTGGCTCTAGTATGGAGGATCTGGAGGTACGTGGATCCATTGAGGCCAATAATTTGCTCCAATGGTTTGACGAAAACTTACTTTCACTTAATGTAGACAAAACTAACATTCTTGATTTTCATATAAGTACAAAAAGAGCACAAAATAACATTGGAATAAATATTTTGCTGAGTGAAAAACAGATAGGAGCTGCTCAATCAGTAAAATTTCTAGGTCTTCATCTGAATGCTGCACCAGACTTTTCATTCTCATGTTGAAGTCATATGCGGTCGGGTTGGCTCTGGAATTTTCCTCCTGCGCCGCCTATCTAGGTTTGCCGGATTGGAGGTAATGCTGTCTGCCTACCACGGTGTAGTTTACTCTCATTTAAACTATGCCGTATCGATTTGGGGAGCCGAAAACTCAGGGCCTTGTTCCTTTTCCGTCTCAAGAAACATGCTGCAAGAGCAATATTTTGTCTCCAAAGACGACAACCCTGCAGGGAAATATTTCGTGTTAGTAACCTATTGACATTTCCCTCTATGTACATATTATCTTGCTTAATATTTGTCAAAGAGAACCTTTTATCATTTTCTAGCCCAATTTCATCTGCCCATAACCACTCTCTCCGAAACAGTACACATTTGAAAGTTCCTCACCACCGCACGTCTTTTTTCAAAAATCATCTTTTTTATAACGGCATTAGATTTTTCAATAAGTTACCTCTTGAAGTCAAGTTGGAGTCAAACCTTTTAAAATTCAAAAATAAGTTCAGAGCCATACTCTTAGATAGATCTTACTACAGCAATAATGAATTTCTTGCTGGCTATTCAATGTTGTGCACGTTAGATTTATATTTTTTAGTTTTAAGTTGTAAATAGTATGAAATAGTATACATTTAATTTATTCTACTAAAATATTTTATTTTTGGCTTCTAAGATTTATAAATACTAAGAACTATAAATATTGACTTAGTTAATACAATGTTGTATTGTCACTTTAACTAAATTAAATGATTTATTGACTTAATCAATACTGTACAGGCTTCGGCAATCAAACTGATCCTGCCTATTCATACACATATTTACTGTTTTTTGTAAATAGTGTTCTGGTTTTAATATTGTTATTTAACAAACGTCAAATATAAACTTTTAGCATATTATATACTGTTTATTACATTATTAAATTAGAATAGGACTATTTTCTTTATATACATGTTCTGTATATATGTTTCTGTATACAGGGTGTCTTAAAAGTCCCACCCCCCCCCCCCTATTAACTTTCTTATGAATACAGATAAAGTGATTTACTTCTGGGAATGTTTATATGACCAACTAAGGAGTTTTTTATGTATGCAAATTTTTTACACCCCCTCTCAAAAGGGGGTAGTTTGGGGTTAAGTCAAAATTTTTAAATAGAAACCCCTATCAAATGACACATCATTTTAAAGGTAATATTAAAAGAAGAAGAATGGCGGAAATTAGAGGTCTCTAACATTAGTCTATCAAATTTGGTGGCAGTTTAAAGTTGGAATTATTTCATAAAACCCCCGCAGCTTATGTTACATTTAAAATTGTTGTAAGGCAGACAAAACATTCACCCACCAGTTAGTTTTGAAAATTGATGACACCTAATCGTAAAACAAGTTATTACAAGAATCAACAAACACCAAAAACCACAAATAACATAGCATTTATTTGGTTTTGGTTTGTCTGACCAAAGTCCAGTAGGGCAACCTGGGAATACCAGTGGCTCCTTCCTTATCTCTTATTAGGTTACTAGTTAGTACGTGTAACACTTTCAGTTCAGTTACTGTGTTAAATTTCTTTTTATTCGTATTTAATAAAAATGGCTCGGTCAAATGAAGATAAAGTAGAGATGATATTGTTCTATGGGGAAGCTAGGAGAAATGTTCATAAAGCAGTTTGTTTATTTAATGCTGCCTATCCGGATAGACCAGTAGACAGGGCATACATTAGACGTTTAGTAAACAAATTCTCAACAAACTTTAGTGTCAAAGATGCACCACGATCAAGGCGCCCTGCCATTGCGACAGAAGAGATCCAAATTCAAGTTTTAGCAAATTATGCTGCAAACCCACATGAATCTCTGCGGTCCACTGCCCTTGATGTTGGAATTTCAAAAGATACTGTTCACAAAGTGTTAAAGCGTCACAAGTTCCACACGTACAAAGTACAGTTAAATCAAGAATTAAATGAAGACGACCCTGACCGAAGACTTCAGTTTTGTGAGCAAATGTTGCAGAAGATTGAAGAGAATAATAATTTAATATCACAGATATGTTTTAGTGATGAAGCATCATTCTCTTTGCATGGGACAGTCAATCGGCACAACTGCCGTTATTGGGCAAACAGTAACCCCCACTGGATGGTTGAAGCCCATACGCAACAGCCACAAAAATTAAATGTATGGGCTGGAATTTTGGGAAACTCTGTTATTGGGCCATTCTTTATTGATGGTAATTTAACTGGCGTTAAATACTTGGACATGTTACGGAACGGCATTGTCCCAGCAATAAATGAGGTAGAACAAGGTACTTATGAGCCTGTATTTCAGCAAGATGGTGCTCCTCCACATTACAATATGCTTGTTTCCCGTTTCCCGATAGATGGATAGGTCGACGTGGCACTTTGGTAGAGTGGCCGGCACGTTCACCTGACCTTTCACCTCTGGAGTTTTTCTTTTGGGGTTTCCTCAAAAGTAAAGTTTACGACACAAAGCCCGCAAACCTCGATGAATTGAGGACAAGAATCGAAGAGGCCTGCCACCTTATCACGCCTGAAATCTTACAAAATGTGAGACGTGGTTTTCAATCCAGGCTCTTTTACTGTCAAGAAGTTCATGGCAGCCATTTCGAGCATCTCATCTGAGTGAAATTGAGGTGAGAGTTCAGCATTTTGACCATTTTTCCCGTTCTAAAATTACTTAGGGGGTTTATGAAATAATTCCAACTTTAAACTGCCACCAAATTTGATAGACTAATGTTAGAGACCTCTAGTTTCCGCCATTCTTTTTCTTTTAATATTACCTTTAAAATGATGTGTCATTTGATAGGGGTTTCTATTTAAAAATTTTGACTTACCCCCAAACTACCCCCTTTTGAGAGGGGGTGTAAAAAATTTGCATACATAAAAAAACTCCTTAGTTGGTCATATAAACATTCCCAGAAGTAAATCACTTTATCTGTATTCATAAGAAAGTTAATAGGGGGGGGGGGGGTGGGACTTTTAAGACACCCTGTATATATATATATATATATATATATATATATATATATATATATATATATATATATATATATATATATACAGTATATATGTTTTTGTAATATTAAGGAATAATTTGTACACACTTATTTACAGAATAAAATAAATAAGCAAACTTTTTTTAAAAATACTTACTTCTACGTTTTTACACATTTCATGTATATCTTGTATAAATGCGTACTACATTTTTAGAAGATATATTTTATAAAACTAAGTTCACGTATTACAGCACTGACATAGTAATACGTTATTGTAAATAATTCATGAAATGTTTGACAAACCATTTGCCAAATAAATATCTTGCATATAGTTACATGAATTGTAATTTCTTAATTTTTATGTATTCAACTAATCTCTATGTATAGAACCTGATCGCTTCTGACACATTATGTCACTCATTGTATTGTTACAGAATTTAGGCATAGCTTTATTTTGAATGTTGGTCATTTTTAACAGTCGTGTTTTTAAAAAATCTTCATATTTAGTAATTTTTGTAGACTTATTTAAATCATATTAATTAATTACTCCTAAAATGCTGTGAAATATTTATCAGTAAAACTAAAATTTTTTAACAGTAATGTGTAAGAACTGTTGACTCGTGTGGCATGACACCATGACTGTACACATTGACATGTAAATTATTAATTACAAAAATACTCAAATCTCAGTTGTTTGTCGTCCGATTTCATACAACGTTACATTTTTGGATTGTAAATAAAATTTGCAAAAAAAGCTATTCTTGTGATTTTTTAGTATGTATTCCTAACCATCTAAAAGTTATTAAGGATCAAACATTTCAAAGTGCCGCCATTTTGGAAATAATTAAAAAAGGTTTTTGACTTTTTTATTTCAGTAAGAAAATGGTTTTACTAATGTGTATACTAAATTTAAATTCAATAGGTTAAATAGTTTTAGATTTAAAAAAGAATTTGTAAAAAATACAAAATGGCGACTGTACGGGTACCGGAGGTGATTTGTAATTTTTAAATATGATATTATGTCTTGTTTTTGACCCACAATCAATACCTAAAAAGATCCTCAGAGAGTTCAGGGACAGTATATACAGGGTGATCACTCAAGGTGGGCACAATTGGGATCTTAAAAAGTACTAATTTTACAGCAAACTTTAAACTGGGAACTTTACCTCATTTTTTATGTTCATTACAATCATGTAATTCAAATTTTAAAATTCGATCACCATTTTCCAATATGGCGGTCAACTTTGAAATTTCTTATAGGAACTCCCAATTTTTTATGAGGTTTTAGGTTTTACTAGTAATTCTAAGAATTTTTTACTTTGAATATTATTTTAATGTACATAACCGTTTCGCCGCTAAGAGTGCTGAAAGTTTCAGAAATCCTTATTACAACAATTTATTGAAGAGGCGTGTTCTGCCATTTACAAATAACAAAGTTTAACTTATATTGCATTATTCAATTGAATGTTGAAAATATCTTGTAGTTTCATAAATACATATTTTATACAAAAATATTACAATCATGTACTTAAAATTTTATAATTCGGTCGCCATTTCCCAAATAGCAGGCATCTTTGAAATTACTTATAGTAACCCTTGATGGTACTTATTGTACGTAACAATCTTTGAAATTACTTATAGTACTTTGCATGATGGATTTAGATTCTAATAATGATTCTAAGACTTTTTTACCCTTGGTATTATTTTAAAATACTTAACCGTTTTCCCGCTAGGAGCGCTGAAAGTTTCAGAAATTCTTATTTTGAAATAAACCTCCAGCACGTCCATTTTCTCAATATTAATAAACTCCTTAATTACATAATAACACAGTATTACTTATTTAATAATAAAACAGCTATACAACAATATTTCAAGTACACATGAACTCAAAGAAACAAATCTAATTCATTTTTTATTAAAATCTACTACAGATGACAATAATTAACATATGTGATTCTGGTAACAGAGCAATAGGTTAGATGAGGTAAAACAGTATAGTCAAGTTCTTTTACTGTACTTGTACTTGACCTAACAAAGTTGCTGCATTAACAAGGTTTATGATTTTTTTTTAGAAAATATGAGTATTTGTGAAACTTTATCAGCTTTTCAACATTCAATTAACCCGGGATCGGTCGCACATACTCCACTTCCGCGATCGGTCGCGCGTATAGGGTGATTCTAACATCTGGTTTTTTGAATATTACCATAATATTTTGAATTAAAATTAGAAAGTTCTTTACACAATCTTAAGTTCAGTCCATGCTGTTTATTATACAATGTATAGTAGTTCTTAATTGTGTTTTTTTTTATTATAATTCCACTATTTTTTACCCTAAAATCCTAAGAAGAATGTTAGTTTTAACTTTAAGGACTTTTGAAATAAAACTTCAATGCAATTAAAATTAAACCATTGTTTTATTAGCTAAAAGTATAACATATAATAAGTAC
Organism: Stictocephala bisonia; assembly: GCA_035578905.1. NCBI lineage: Eukaryota > Metazoa > Arthropoda > Insecta > Hemiptera > Membracidae > Stictocephala > Stictocephala bisonia. The sequence goes on from JAQJVL010000358.1 coordinate 41,026, forward strand.
AGTATTATTATTCAATAGATATAGTGAGCAGAACGCAACTTTATACATTTATATAAAAAATGTAACTTGTAAAATGTAACTTTATACATTTATACAAAAAATTTATACAATATTTACAACACAATACACATATACAATATCCTACAACTAAATAATACACCGATATCACAAAAACAAAAAATTGAAAGAAGCAATTATAAAAGTAACGCGATAGGTCGCGCCGTTAGAATGGCTCTACACCACACTGCCACGTGATCGGTCGCACGTCTAGAACGACATTAACTGTACTGCGGCGCGCTATAAAAACAGTCCTCCCCACCACTGCTAGACTATGAGTCATCATGAAACCACCTGAAATACATCCAGAAAGAGTTCCTCGAGGCATATTAAAAATATGAAATTTATAATAAATAAAACAAAAAAAATTTCTTTTTAAGCGAAAATTTTTGTTAGAACGGTTCTAATAGTGCGACCGATCCCGGGTTAAATAAAAATAATGCATTTTGAGTTAAGATTTATTATTTGTAATGGCAGAACATGCCTCTTTAATCAATTGTTGAAATAAGGATTTCTAGAACATTTAGCGCTCCTAGCGGCGAAACTGTTAAGTATATTGAAATAATACCAAAAGTAAAACATTCTTAGAATCGCTAGTAAAACCTAAATCATAAAAAATAGAGGTTCCTATAAGAAATTTCAAAGTTGACTGCCATATTGTAAAATGGCGACAGAATTTTAAAATTTGTACTTCATGATTGTAATGGACATAAAAAATGAGGTAAAGTTCCCCATTTAAAGTTTGCTGTAAAATTAGTACTTTTTGAGATCCCAATTGTGGCTACCTTGAGTTGATCACCCTGTATATTTATTTCATTATTCAAGATTGTATACTGTATCTAAACAAATCATAAGACAAGTATAAAAAGTTGAATGCTCATGCTACTGTGATTAAAAACATTAGAAGATAAAGCTTAAATAAAAAATGTTGAATAAATAATAATGAGGACTTTTTATTGAAAAGAATCCCTCATCATGTATGTATAACTGTTAGTAGAGGGATAATAGACCACTAGTGGTCAAGGGATAAAATTGACAAATAAAATGAAAGTTGGAACAATCCCAATATTGCATTAGGGAGTCGTAAGCAGTGTTATTGTTCAAAATCATGTTGTGTATCTTCATGATATTATAACTTATTAATAAAATTATAAGAAATATTCACCGTGTTCTTGGTTAACATAACTGAACTTTGCTTTTAACATGCACATTGAAACGTAACATCTGTACAAAACATATGTTTATAATAAGTCATTTTATATGTCAGTACATATTTCTCTTTGTACATAAAATTCAGATTCTCCATTCCACAATTGTTATATTGAACTGATACTGAATAGTAATTAAACTATATTTTATTTTGAAAATTACTCATAAAAAAGATCAACATTTCTTGTACACAATTTTGTAAAATATAAAGTTATTTCACTATCTATTGATGGAACAGTAAATAGCCAATCTCTATTTCATTTTAATGTACTTTTAATATGCCTTTTTTTGTTAGATAATACTTGTTGGTATGTTGATTTAGGACTTTTCAACCAAGTATGAGGAAATCAGTAGTACACAAGAAAACTGGAATAGCAAACACCAATCAAAGGCAAGTAAATTACCAATTTTACATAAAAATAAATAAGAACATTAAGTTGTTTAGTATAAAAGGTATTCATATTGCTCTATGTACTTAAAATTTAGATTCTCCATTCCACAATTTTTATATTGAATTGATACTTGACTAACTAAATTGCTATATTGAAGGCTCTAGGCTCGGGCCACACAAGTTGTACTAATGTACAGTACATTGGTTGATGTCTGTCACAGCTGAAAACTAAAGTAACCAGACCTAAGAGCTTCAGTCAGGTACGATGTGTGCAGAAGTCAACGGACAGATATGATACAATGTATGTTGGTACTCAGCACGGACATTGTAACTTACACAAGTTGTACTAATGTACAGTACATTGGTTGATGTCTGTCACAGCTGGAAACTAAAGTAACCAGACCTAAGAGCTTCAGTCAGGTACGATGTGTACAGAGGTCAACGGACAGATATGATACAATGTATGTTGGTACCCAGTACGGACATTGTAACTTACACAAGTTTTCAGCTGCTGTCAACATACAGCAGCTGAAAACTGCTGTATGTTGACACTTATACCACTTATGCCACATATACTGCTGGCATACTAAACTTTCTTGTACCCTTCATAAGAAACCATCAACTATCTTTTGCTCTATCCTTTTAGTATTTGTCTTAGTTTGGTCTTCTAATGTGTCTGTGGTTTTAACCATTTACTTGCATTATGGAAACTGAGTTATTAATTGTGCTGGTTCAAAAAAGACTTTCTGGGGGATACAAAATAAAATGGTCTTTATACAAGATGTTCACTGTTTATCAGATACACCTGCCACCATTTTTTTCTTCTTTTGTAATCTTCTATTTAATGAAATGTTGAGTTAGATAACAAAACATATTCACTCAGCAGGATTCATTTTACCCTCAAGACAAAGCAACTAGACTAGTTTTTATAGCAACGGACATTGATGTCAACGTGCATCAGTACTCTTAGATGTACGTTAATGCTCGGGTGACTCCAGTCCTACTTATCCATTCTTCTCCTCAAGTACTCTAAATGAAGTTTGGTATTGCATTACTCAGAAAATTACCAACTTAAATGTTGGACATTTTATTGGTGGTGTTGTTTATTTAAGATGGTTTTAATTACTTTGGGTTGTATATTTAATGGTTGAGAGGTGCTTAATTCTTGTTGAGCGAATGCTTAATTCTTGTTGAAAAATCTTGCAGTGCGGGAGAAATCTATAGTGTTATCAAGAGTTTGTTTGGCTCACCTCCTTTTATCAATTAGTTTTTGATAGTCTTCAGAGGACCATAGTATTGTTTTTTGAGATCTCCTCTTTCCACCTACAACTTTTTCATCTATGTCTTGAACAGAGTCTTTAATTTCACTTCATAAGAATTTCATTGTTTCTTCTTCATTTTCTTTACATGACACCACTTGAAATCTCAACATTCAATTTTGAAATTGGAATGTAAGGTTTGATTTTCAAGGTTTTTTTGTATTTATGATGGTTTCATTTTCTGTGGATCTCTTTTTTTTCTTTGAAGAGTCTTTGCTTTATCTTAATTTTTAGATCAGTTCAGCATTCCGCCCCTTTCATATTCTAACATTAGAAATACTGTTCTTGAAGCGTTGATCAATGAGAACGTGATATATTTGGTTTTGGACAGTGTCATTGGGGAGGTCCAAGTTATTTGTATATTTTTACGAGGGAATCTTGTGGACATTATTTTAAGATTTTTTGCACTTGCAAAGCTTATTAACCTCATATCGTTATCATTTGTGCTATCATGTAAGCTGTTACCACCTGTATATTGTCTCCAGCATGGTTCATTCCCAACCTTTGCTTTTGCATCACCCATGAGTATTTCATGTCATAGCTTGATAGTGACATCATAATGTGGTCTAAAGTGTCATAAAAAGTATCTTTGGCATCATCAGCATCTTCCGTTGGGGTATAAAAGCACAGTACTGATATATTCCTGAATCTTCCTTTTAAACGTAAGTAGCGTACTCTTTCATTTATGGTATTAAAAGTAATAATAGAATGTATTAACTTCTACTTTATGGCAACACCAACATCTGCATAGTGGTTGCAATTATCACAGCCACTATAGTACAGAATATAATTCTTTGAATTTTGTCTGCCGTTAAACGGTCATCTAGTCTCTTGGAGAGAAACTACATCTAACTGGTAAATAATGATTTTGTCAATGACTAGATCCATTTTCCCTGGGGTTGCGGACATTCCATTTATCAAATCTCAAGTTCTTTGAATGAAGGTGAGGTCTATATCCATTGTTTCTATCTGATTCTGAGCCTAAGTGTTGACGAATCTGGACAGCAGTGGTTTTTAAGAGACAAGATTGTCAGCCTTACGCTCAATACCTCACCTGGAGGACCAGGGTACCTCTTTAGGTCTGGCTCCTACCTCACGAAGACCTGTCTGGCAATACCAGTAGCAAAGCTACCGCCGGCATAGCTCTCGAGGTTGTCAGAGCATGCAAGCCACATCAAGGCAAGGATACCTTCAGGGGGTCTGCAAGAATGTCAACATTTAAAAATGTATATGAAAATGGAAGACATAACAACGAGAGGAATATATATTTACATCAAGAAAAACAAGTTGGAAAGAACCTTCCGAAATTTAGAAGTTACATTCAGAATTTACCTCACTCTTCCTGTGACAAATTGTACAGCAAAAAGAAGCTTTTCTACCCTTAAGAGAGTAATCTGAGTACTGATACAATATCTACAATGGAAAATGAAAAACTCAAAAGTTTGATGTCGCTTTGCACTCAAAATGGCAATTTTGGCAACTTGATTATGAGGACATCAAAGCTTGAAGAAAACCTTTATTGCTCAAGTGCATAGACAATGAGTCAAAAGAGAAGAGGATGTCTAAAAGTCAAAGATGTCAGTTAGATGGTAAAAATCAACAAAAAAGTTTAAGCTTGAACAAATTTAAAACAGTGAGAATCGTCATACAATGACTTAAGTACAAACAATATTCTGACTAATCAACAAAAGGATGGTTGGTCCATAATGACGTAAGGTAACTGATAATATATGAAGAAGAATGTTTAGACCATGAAACTCCTTTTAGCTGCCGGTTACCAGTCCGGGACACAGCAAATTCATAGATGGTGGATAATGGAAAGACTCCGACAAAAAAAGGAAGAGTAATGACAAGAGCTAACGGAGAGAAGGATAATTAAGGGAAATTGAACCAAAACGGCAAATTAAGTACTCAAAAAGAAATGCTCTGCTGGGTTTCTGGACTGCCTATCATTTGCATTTACTATGTGGTATTCCATAATCCCCAGACCTTCCGGTATGAGGGGCGCAATTGTTTTAAGTGCCTAGGGCACTGGTGAGTTTGAAAACAGCCATGCCAATATGGCAAACTACTACAAAAATGTTAAATACATAATAATAGTATTTTTTGTATTATTTGTGAAGGATGTTAAAGCATTAATACAGAAAAAATAAGCAATAACTACATTGATAACAATAAATATTTACAAAGAACAAAAAACAATTTAAAGTAATAACAAGAATAAACAATAACGTAAGATAAGGAACAAACAGCAATCTCTAATAATGTGAGGAACAAAGAAAATGATAATGCATATAACAATTTATTTCTAGAAATATTGGTTTTCTTATTACATTTACAGATAATTTAAAAAGATTAGCCTCATAATTCATATCTTATATATTTTTCCTTCTAATCCAACATTAGGTTTTCTCACACGTTTTTGCCATGTCTGTCTAGTAGGACGTTGGCACTCGAAGGGTTAGTGGTTATGTATATAAGACAAATGATATCATAAAATCTAACAAATAAAAGGACTAAAATTGTTATAAAATAGTTCAGGATATTATGGGTTATAAGTAAACTCAATAATTGAATAAAAAGGTATAGCATACTTTTTAAATAACACTTGTATTTCAGTTACATTGTAATGGAAACAGTAGGTTTCAGCTATTACTGTATTGAATGAGCTATTTTTCCAGGGAAGTCATAAGGTGGCATTGGATGAGGATGATATACTTCATAGTGGTAACTTTTGTTCGCAGCTACATTCTGAAGATAAACTTCAGGAGGTATGCACAAACAGATAATAACTTGGTTATGTCCTCTTACTAGATATAATCTCACATGGATTTTAAAATACAAATTATAATTAGTTTACTAAGAACTTTTATTTTATATGTAATGTTGGTGGTTTGAATGTTGCTATAGATAATATTTTATTAGCCTATTACTATTGATTTTATGCACACACAGACTATTACACTTCTATAACTCGGTGGGAGGGTCAATACTACAGCATGTGTATGGGTTGTTGTTCGGGTCAATACTATTGTACATGAATGGGTGGGTTGGAGGGTCAATACCACAGACCAACTAATAAGCAAAAACCAATTAATAAATATCTTCTAAAATAACTGAACAATTATGATTTCAATACCTTTTGTTTTTGTTTCTTTGATTTTTACGTTCTCCCATATGCGTTATGATAGAGAACGTATTGTGGTCGCATATGGGAGAAATACTTTCTCCCATATGCGACAGTAGGCCTATCTCAAAACAATAATCAGTTTTGTCATCCACTTTTCCAGTATGTTTTTATGTCGTTGATACCGCAGCTACTTGGACAACTGTAGACAAATACAGTGTAATGTGGTAATGTTATAAACAAATATTGGGGCACAATAGGGTTAAATAATAATAGGCAGGTTGGAATCAAAAATCCAACATAGCCGGGCCAGTGACATGCATCTTATGAAAGCTGAAACGAATTTCGTGGTTGTGTTTGGAGAATTGAAGGCTCTGAGATGAAAAAAAAGCAGTTGCTAGCCTTGCGTACACTATAATTCATCATAATTTAGACAAACTATGATAAATACGTTTGTGGGGATTTCAACACATGTCTAAAAATTAAAATAAAGGTTAATATATATTATATATTTCTATAATTTTTAGTCGCTTTTTTAATAAAAAAATGGTGTTGGTGTTTTAAGACCAAAATTATTGAATACATAACCAAACATTCAAACCTATTTAAAACAAACACGTGGAATCCAATCATTGTTATAGTTAACATTCACTATTTAAATCTTGGTGTATTTAAATTGTGAATACCTCTCGCGTATATATAGGTCAGTTGACTGTCACAGCCTGTGTAGGGGTGACTCACAGGACACGTCACCTGTCTCTGGGCCACACAAGCCGGTCACAGGCTACAGAGTACGCTTTTATAGATCACTCCCATTTTTATTGCGCTCTCATGACAGCCATCAATCTATTGTCATTTGCAGATTGCTGAGTGAGAATATAAATTAGTTTATATGTATGATAAATTAACCAGCCGCTTCAAAATTAAAGTGTTTTGATTGATTAAGATATGATATCAAAATCAATTATTTTTTACCTTTTGCTCAGAATTATTAGTATTCAATTTTTCTTCTATGACCCCCCGGTTCCACCGCCACTGAGGGAGAAAGTATGTGCCAGTTACTTGTTACCTGGTATCATTTATTTTATTATTATTATTAAAACTATTAAGAGTAGGATTAAATTATTTTCCAGAATTCCTTGAGGATATCTTCAGGATCTGAACCTTTCCTGGAGTTAAAGAAAACACAATAGTGCACAAGATTGTTTGAATTGCATTATAACTAAAATAGTACTTTTCTGAAAGTTATCAAATTATCTTTATTGTGGATAGATATAAAATCTATATAACTGCCTCAAATAAAACTTGACAAATATTGCTTGATGACAACTGACAAGAATACATTTACATCATATTACACAAACTTAAATCTAAGGTATAATATATTTACAAAAAGCAGTAAAATACAACACACTGTATCATATACATAAAATTCATCTGTAAAAAAATCCTGCACGCTGTTACAACATCGATCAATTAAAACATCCTTTACTGCACTTTTGAATTGCCCTCTATCATTATTAGTTTTTATGTTGTCCAGCAGTGAGTTGTAAAACTGAATCCCATTGTAAAACAGATGCTTCTTTAAAAATGAGATTTGATGGAAGAGAACTGTGATATTATTAGTATTACGGAGATTGTGGTCATGATTGACTGTTTTTCCATTGAAAAATGTAAAGTTTTGTGTACAAATAAAAGAGTATAAAAATATTAATTTAAGGAAATGTTAATATATGATTATTCATAAAGAGAGATTTTGCATTTTGAAAACAAAACTTCTATGCCATAGGTTAAAAATGGATAAATCAGCCCATAATATGCAGCGATAAGAACGTTAGAATTAGAAAATTTAGACAAGTTTTTTAATACAAAAATCCGTAAGAAAGTTTCTGCTTGACCATATCAGTATGAGAGTGGAATTTCAAATTATTATCTAAAATTATTGCCAGAAATTTAACTACAAGACAAGACTTAACTACATCATCACCAATAAAAAATGTCGTACCGTCATCTGAATCTGTATTTCTGATGTTGAATTTAACTATTTGAGTGTTATCCTTATTGACTACAAGGCAGTTCAAACCATTGAAGCCAGTGGCGTACACAAGAAAAAATCATTGGGGGGGGGGCTCTCAGGGGTCTGGTGGGTGAAGAGAAGATAGTCCTTGGGCCTTCCCCCGGAAATTTGTTTAAAACATACTGAGGCAAACTTGTGTTTGAAGGAATTATTCTAAGTGTTTTAAATTCTCTCTTGTAAGTTTATTTTAACTCTTTGAAAAGTAAGTTCTGACTAGTGAGTAGGAATCAATTTTAGAACTTGAGTAGGAACTATAGGAATGAATGAAAAAACCAGCCGATTAAATAAAGTTTTAGTTTTTATTTTGACAAAATCTTTTTATATAGGCTGTACTTTAAACTACAACACAAAATCGAGTCTTCTTTGGGTCTTTTTCAGCAAGGATAACACACTGTCAGTGTCAACTGGAATTTCCCAATGAATATTCAGATTGGCCAAACCATTTAGCCTACTCTCAGACATTGTCTTTCTTAGATACGTCTTGATTCTTCGAAGAGTGGAAAATGAGTGCTCTGCTGTGCTGGTTGACACAAGTATAGTGATGAAAATCCTAAGTAGGATATGGATGTTTGGAAAGATTGATTTATCACAAATGTTTAGCAAATCAATTGCATTGAAGCAGTTTGTATTTTTTTGTTGGAGAAAACCATGCCAAACTTCCATTTCTGCCATCAACAGATTTAAGTTGTTTTCCATAAACAACTTAAAAAACTTCATAACTTCTTCATAAACTTCAATCAACTTCAAAAACGTCTCCTTCATCTCTTTACTTTCCTTAATATTCTCTGGAAAAGCAGTCACAGGAAGCAAGCAGTGACACCCCTTCTAAATTTTCTTGTGCTTTAGGAGTCATTCTTGGATGCAAGAAATAAATTTTTCAATCCAGGGCATGAACACGTTAATTCTATAGAACTGTTCTATGCTTTCTGCTGAGACATTGCTTCTGTGTGTCTGCCTCCCAACAATCCTTGGAACACTAACGGTCGTTTCATTCAACTCTGCCATTTTTTGTACCTGTTGAAACAAGGCTGCAAACTCTTCATCAAGTTTTTCTCTTCAGTGTCACAAGTACACAGTCAGCATAGCTCAATGCAGCCAAGAGATCAGCATCATTTGACTGTACCTTTGACACAGTTTCAAAGTGTAGCTGAGTAGCTTTTCAAATGATACCAGAGCTACAATATTCTCTGACTGTCATATAGCTTTCAAAAGGACATTGGCTCCCGAAGACGCATCCTACAAATGCGCTCGATTCAACAAATGCCTTTACTTCAAGATTCTTTTGTTAGAAGCGGATATAAAAAATGAAGTTTCATCAGCAAAAAGACATGCCTTAGCATCTGACATTGCGTCAGACAAATCATTAATGAAAAGAAGAAAGAGCACGGGACAGAGCTCTGAGAAACTCCCTTGGTTGGTACCGAAATAAAAGAATGTGCGTTCTTCCGACAACCAAGTTCATCCACATAAGGAATTTGGACAACAAGACTCAATCCAGGAATTGCTAACTCCTCTGATGCCCATAGGATCAAGTTTGGAAAGCCAAGTCAGGTGATCAATAAGGTTGAAGGCCTTTGTTAAATCAAAGAATATTGCAGCCATTGAATCGGAAAAGTCTAAAGCTCCAACAACTGAGTGTACTAAAGAGTAAGTAGCATCAATTGTGGATTTTCCTTTCTTAAATCTGTACTGTCTTTGCAATTTGATGTTGTTTTGATCCATTAAGAATAAAAGTCTGTTGAGATAGAGACGCTCAAAAACCTTTGAAAACGAAGAAATAAGGGAGATAGGTCTATAATTATTACAGTCACTTCTCTCACCCTTCTTGAAGAGAGACTTTACAATCGCTGTTTTCAGAGCTTGAGGAAACTTACCTAGTTTGAAAGAAAGATTAATTAGTTGGGATCGAGGTAAGGATAGCAAATCAGCAACACTCCTTAAAAGTGTCGGAGAAGATTTTGGTTTAAGTAGCATTATTTCTTCTATTACCTCGTCTGGATTTGTTGGAAAGAAGAAGAAACTATTTATACACATTTGTAGTAGTGGTCTTGGACTTTCATTGCTGAAGTTTGAAGATTTCATAGCTATGGAAGAGTAAAATTTATTAAGGAGATTAGCTACTTGAACAGGGTTAACTATAACTTTACTATTGTTGTCCTTCAAGTGGATTTCCCTCATTTGATTTGAATGTGTTGATCGTTGTTCATTTATAATTTCCCAGATGGATTTACTTTTTTTTAAAGAACAAACTGATTTTAAGGATGGCTTCGGATTTAGACTGGCGAACAGCTTTTTTGAATGATGTTACGCAAAGTGGGTGATATGCATGTAGATTTGTTGTCTTAGAGTATAGGTTTTATACCTCTTCTTTCAGTTTTAGAGTTTGATAGTTGATTATAGGCTTTAAAACTGATGAACAATTTTTAATTGGTCGTTTTTTGAAAGAAAAGCATATTTCAAAATAAAATTCAATTTGGGAAATAAAAAAGTTGAATTTATTATAAACTCATCTTCAGCAAACACTCCATTCCACAGTTAATTTCTTAATTAATATCTGAAGAGGTCAATATTTCCCGAGCTGAATTGGCAACTTTCATTAAAAGTAGACGGTTATATTTCATAAGGAAGAATTGGTTCAGACACCACTCACTGTCGGAGCCTTATTTACCTCAAAAGCAGCTGTAACTGAGTGCCCAAGGTTTCTGAGTTTGCTATTGTACCGAATTCTTTGTTTCTGTTTTAAAGGAGGTAAATGTAAGCTGTGTTTATTAGTTAGTCTGTTTTGAGATTGAAATGCATTATTAGAAGTTAATTTTGGAATCTCAACAGATTCCCGAATATTTCCACAAGTCTGTTTTATTCCATCCTCAGCTGCTCCCCGAAACATGGGCACTTTTACAAGGAGATCAACTAATTTAATTTTCCCTTTAGCATTCAAATGAAAGCCATGTATCGTAAAACAAGCTTGAGGAATGGATTCAGTAGAAACAAAAGTGACATTAGGACGGTCTTTTGTTGAGTTGAAAAGGGTATTATTTACTCTGGATGTAATGTTATTTCCATTCTTTAAGTCGTAATGTATTGGGATGCCCACTACTATTACGTTGATATCGGTCAAATGGTCCATTGCTGCAACATAACAAGGCACGATGACGTTAAAGCGATTGAGGATGTTATTTGAGCACAACCCGCATTGTTTTTTTCGTTAAAAATGCATTTCATGAAATAGGCAGTTCTACGTCACGTAATACATAACAGTTCAGAATTACTTTCATATTTATAAAATGCAGCCCACATTCATAGTTATTGTTCTATTGACTACAATGCATTTCATGAAAGTTGTTTTCACTAATACCACACTTATTATAAAGAAGCTTGCCATGGATTGTATTTACTCCTTTAGCAGAGTCCAAGTGGAAAGCCTTTTTCACAACATTGTCAATAACGAAGGATTTAGTATTGAAGGCACATTTGGTTTAATAATTCCAATTACAGAAAATTTATTTTTAAGCCTAACGTTTAGTTCACTGTTTATATAGTGACCGTGAGAGTCGCTTAGTACAACAACTTTCCTGTGTATACTAGGGGGGTTGATAAAGAGGGACTGGTGTTAGGGTCACATTGCAAGTGAGGCCCTTTATCTATACAGGAATTTGGAGTTTTACCACACTTCATCTTACTTTTAGATGGTGGCAGTTTTTTGGAATGTTTCTGATGTTTAGAGTTTTTGTTACTTCGTTTTCCAGAACTACAAATATTTATCACAAAGAAGAGGTTTGGAAAGTGACAAAGAAAACTCTGTAACCATTGACAAGAGCAGAAAAAGAATTAGCAAGTTTTAGGTTATCATTGACTGCCACCATTTTACTATGATTGTTTCGATGTCTAGCCTTACAAACAGTCCACTTACCACTGTCAGATTGTTTAACTGTACTTTTAGAAACTAAGTGAGATCCTTGATCATTATTACACTTAACTAGTCGAACCAAGCTTTCTATAGTAACAAGAGAAGTTAAATGTGAAGGCACTACACTACTAGATAGCGTATCCGTAATTTTAGGTATAACTGTTATACTAAAGAAATCTAAATACTGGTGAAAAAAGGCAGTTCCACGTAATGTAATACATAACAGTTCAGAATTACTTTCATATTTACAAGAAGATGAAGCCCACTTCATATTCTGTGAAGAAGTTATGGTTCTGTTGACTACAATGCATTTCATGAAAGTTGTTTTCACTAATACCACACTTATTAGAAAGAAGCTTGGTGTGGATTGTATTTACTCCTTTAGCAGAAAGTGAAAAGCTTTTTTCACAACATTGTCAATAAACTAAAGGCTCCAGTGAGAAGCACTGTCTTCCTTAAAGCCCTCATCACTGTTACTTATACATGTGAAGATGAAACATTTTTTCTCATAAGACGAAGGCCTTAACTGCTTTTAAAAATCGTTTGGGCTAGCTAACTTTATAAAGTGCGAAACAGATAAGTCCATTATTAGTATAGACTCATTGTTAGAAACACTCTTTAGACAAGCATCACATATATGGCAATAGAAACATCATGAACCCATAACTTTTTATTCCAGTCACTATGTGAGTTACGAGCTAGCAGCTCCTTTACCTGGGCTCCAAGATCTAAAGTATTTGTCTCCAACAATTTAATTTTTTGCCTGTAGTGAGATCCGTTCATTTTGGACTCGATTAATTTCTTTATTTAGTTCATATGTAGACATGAGATTGTTACCATTTACAGACTCATTGATTTTAACTATGTTTTTGAGGTATAAATTGACCTTGAAGATCAATTATCTTGGAAGTCAACACATCTTCTAGAGAGTTATAATCAGATGACTTTTCTCAAATGCTCAAGTTAAGACCAACTACTCTGTTTTCAGCAGCTGCAAGCTGAGAGTTTAAGTCTTCTACCTCACATTTAAAAATTATTATAAGTTATTTTTTTCCCTTTAGCATCCAAATGAAGGCCATGTCTCGTAAAACAAGCTCGAGGAATGGATTCAGTAGAAACAAAGGTGACATTAGGACAGACTTTTGTTGAGTTGAAAAGGGTATATATTGACCCACCTACTATTACGTACAGTAATGATGACCCACTCACCCACCCTCACACGTACATTTGTGAAGACCCACCCTCTCACTCATACACATAAAGTGGTGATGACCCACCCACCCTCGCACTCATACACGCAAAGTAATGTATAAAATGACAGTGTTCCTCTCAATTATACTGTTATTTTATACATTGAGAGGAAAGTATAAAATGTAGCTAAGGCTCAGATTCAAATTTATACTTATCATATAATTTAACCAAAATGTTAGTAACATGAGGTATAATACCTTCGCCATAGTTACTGGCTAAACATTTTAGTTCACCATCCAGATTTGCAGCTAGGTTAATGACATCAGAATCAATAACACACAAGCCACCAAGCTAAGTCAATAGCTCAGTTGATCTTGTTACACGCATTAAAAAAAAAGTTTTTCTACAAGTTTTTATTATGAATACATCACATTAAGTATGCCATAGTGCAAAACATTATATTTTATCATAAAATAAAACAAAACATCATATGATCACACACATTAGCAAAAGTGTGAGTCATGAAAGTATAAATATAAAAAGATATAAAAAATGAGCATATATACAATAAAACTAAGAGTGCAATATAGTAAAAATGTAGCCCGTAGACGTTGGAAGGCAAAGTCATCAATGCACAGATATATATATATATTGCAGTCAGTTAAATGCAGGGGTAATGCAGTGCTCCAGACTGTGGCTCTCTCCAGGTGGAATGAATAGTCTCCACTGAACGTCCCAATAGGAGAACTATTTATAAAAAGAACAGTTCAATGTTGGAAATTTCAATCTAGATTTGACCGACTTTACTCTTAATGAAGCTGGTTATTTCGACTGAGAATGTAACAAATTATTGTCTTCTGTTGGACTCGAACCCAGAGTTACGTGGATTGTACTGTTGAATCTGCCACGTTACCCCTGTGCCACAACAACTAATAGCAGTTTCCTGACTAAAGTAAATTTTGAGCCATGTCTGTTGAGATGTAGCTTAAAAGTTGTAAATTGAAGAAAATTAATTTGCAGGTTATGTTAAACACATACAAAGATGTTGTAATTTCCTTAATAGTTAGTGCGTTAAGTCTATATCTGAGATTTGAATGTATCACATGTACAATATAATGATGGTGTGTATATAGTGTCAGATCACATTTGTAGACCCACGAAAACAGCACAAATTGACAGAACGAAGATCGTGAAGTCAGTACATCGACACCATATTGGCGCAACCCCTAAGTTAAAATCACTTATATTATCTTAAAGTGGTTTCTTTCTTAGCAAGCACTTTACAATGTCTAAAACATTTCTTGAATCTCATCCAATAACTAACCCTTTAAAATGTGAAACATAATGAATTTTAATAAGATTTAAAAATGTTGGATGAAATAAAAAAATTGAAATTGTTTAGTATTATTATTTGAAAAAAAGAGTTTTTAAATATATATTATATATATATATATATATATATATATATATATATATATATATAGAAGCCATAGAGAGAGGGGATGAGCCTTATCGAGTAAGACACATGTTTTTTCTGCTCCGTTAATTTACTCAATTTTATCGGGATATTTGTCATATTATATTTAATTTTATATTTATTTATTCATAAGACGCCGATCGTCAAGATATGGGCGAATATGGATTTCGAATGAGTGTGATGAGTGTAGATGAGCGAATGTAGTCATTGTTACAAACTAAGGCCGACTATTCCTTAGAAAGTGTCATTAATTAATAGCCCAATGACAAATGAACAGCCGGTGGTTATCAGCTGATCCTTCTCAAAATGTATTGACTCTGATTAGGATCGAACTGAGAACCTTTAGCACATGAAGCTGGGATTGAACCAACTACGCTACCTACCAATTATATCATTTTGTGTGTTTTTATGTTGTGAATTTTTTATATAGTGTCACTTCTTTGTTACTAGTGTGAGTTTGTAAAGTGATCTTTAATTTAGTGATTTATTTTCATGTTCCGTTTACCCACACGTTGTGGTCAGGGTCTAAAGGTCAGCGGGTCCCGTTATCTGGCTCTGATAAGTCCAAGTCAGCCAAGACGTATCAGCACCAATCGCTCCAGACACACGAACATCCAATATGTCTGAGTCAGCTGGTAACGTTATCAACCCTGCTGCCTTAGATGACCTTGTAAATAAACATCTGTAGTGGAGGATGCCGTTAAGACTACACTGTGTGAAGTACACAAGGAGGTGACCAGGCTCTTTGCCGAGGTCTTAAGGTTGTCTGTTGTGGTGAGTGAGCTGGACAACAAGCTGGTGGAAAGAACTGATGATCTTGAACATACCAGCAATGAAACAAAGTTAGAATATTTGGCATCAATGAATCTACTGTTGAGGATACGGACAGGATTGTGGTGGATTTGTCCTGGGACAAACTTGGATTGCCAGACTTCACATTGTGCAGGATGCACAGAGTCGGCGGATCCCACAAATCTGGACCTGACGGCGAAAAGAGGCTTAGGCCCATCATCGCCCGTTTTGCAAGTTACCGTAATCTGCGCATGGTGTTTACACTTAAAACGGCTGAAGGGTACCGGCATCGTCATCCGGGAGGACCTGACTTCATTGAGATTGGAGTTGCTGAGGAGAGCCACGGCAGGCTATGGGGTTCGCACGTTGACCCAAGATGGACGTGTGATGAGGCTGGATAAGGAAGGATCCAGGAGTTCAGCCAATCGCCTTGCGGACTTGCCTTCACCTCCGCGAGCCAAGTAAAGAATCATATCTCAGTTTGTTTCCCCAATGTAAATGATTTATGTAGTATCATTTATGTAGTATCAAGAATAAGAATATTCTTATGTTACTATTTCACTGTTGTTAATTGTTGTTATTTTTTTATTTGCTATGATTGCTACTTCAGATCATTACATATCAGGATATTTTTATTTACTTAATTCATTTTATTTTATATTTTATTATATATATTTTAATGTGATCTAAGTTACTGCACTTTTATGATTTTAACATTAGTCCACATATTGAATTGCTGTAATAATAGCAATATAACAGAATAATAACAGTATCTTGATGTAATTAATTTCAAGTATAGCAGCAATAACACCATTCATTTTTCTTTTAATCTTAATATTTTATAATTTTTAATTCAGATTGTAACTTGCAAATTACTAGAAAAGTGTTTTTATAATCAGACATAAATCCATTACTATAATCTGTAATTCTAATTTAATATTAAAAATTAATTATTTATTTTATTGTTGAACATTTTCAAATTGTTGTATTTCTTGAGTTATTATAGACTCACTTAACTGATATTACTTTAATTCTCATTACTTTAATATTAATCTAATTATTACAGTTCATACAGTTAATTTTCTTCATATTTTTAATTTTCATCATGATTGTTTAGTATTCTTCCGATCAAAAGTAAAAGTTATTTTAATTTGTATTGTATGGAGCTAGATTTGTTATGTTATGATATTTTCTTGTCTAGTATTAATAATGTATGTTGTAACCATGAGTATGAATGTGTTGTGTATGAATGGTTTGCCCACTGTTGTGTGTTTGTTGGCGCTGCCGTCTGTCCTCTGCCTTCGTGTTTCTGTCACTGTTCACCATTGCTGATCCGCTCTCCTGGAGTCAGGGTGCCTCACCCTCCCCCCTATCTGACCTTCTCTGTCAAATCTTGTTCATTAGCATGACTTCTTAAAGGCAGCCCACGTTAATCTCAATCTCTTATTTGTCACAATGATGAATTTAATTCAATTTTTCATAACTCTATTAAATTTAATTTTAGTTTCTAAGACTTGGCTCAAACCACATATAAGCGATACTGCTGTCTAGTTACAAGATTATTCTTTGTATAGAAATGACTGACTTCACAAGGGGGATGGAGGTATTGCTGTTTATGTCAAGTCTCACCTACCTGCCTCTATACTACACATCTGACATATCCCGAGAGGTTCGACCAGAGTTTATGTTTCTGGAGACTGTGTCAATGGAACTCATATCCTAGTTAGTTTATGTTAAAGCGCACCTAATCTTTGTCATCTTAATGAATAAGAATTAATTCTTCTTAATCTTATGGCTCGTTACAGTCATGTCTTAGTAATGGGAGACCTCAACTCTGACTTACTTGGACCTGCTACTTATGACCAAACTTAATTTGACTACCATGTTTCAATTATGTACCATGACTATACTGCCTCTGAATGCCACTCACCATATTTCCTTTTCCGACACTTGGCTTGACATCATGGCTGTTACTGACCCACACTATGGACCCACACCATGTTCCACACTATGGACAATTTCCTGTCCCTGGCCTTTCAAAGCACAACCTCATCTATTTAGTATACAACAGTCGTCCACCTAAATTCAAGCCCAAACTTGTTAAATATAAGAACTACAAATATATTGATATAAATAACCTTCTCCATGCATCCTTCCCTCCATGGAATGAGGTGCTAATATATGGAAATGTTACCTCAATGGTTTTTAAATTTAATAAACTTTCGATTCAATTTTTTGACACATCTGCTCCCATGGTCACGAACGAGTGACTAAAGGCCCTGCCACTTGGCTTCCTAACAATATTCGAATTCTTCAGAAACAACATGACTGCATTTTGTAAAGCCAAGCGTTCAAAATCAATACCTGATTGGGAACATTACAAAAAACTCAGTAACCAATTCAATTCAAAATGCTTTATTTGTAAATGTACAAAGGTACAATAAATAGCGTCAAATTAGCTAAAGCTAGTTAAGGCTATTAAGCTTATTAATAGTTAGCTTAAGGCTTATTAAGTTGGTTAAAATCTTTAGCAGGGCTAAACATGTGTAAGAGATTTTAATTCTTAATTGAGAGAAAGCATGAATTTGTCACCAAAGTGCTGGAGTGACCGGGCATTCTATAAATTCCCATGATGGTGGTCCATGAATTCGCCAACCGTATAGAAAGCATTAGACACAAGGTGACTTTTCAGCCGAGATTTAAATAATTTTTGGGAAGTTTGAGATTTAATTCGTTCAGGGAGAACATTGACCAATTTGACTCCCATCTGCGAGGGAAGCCGTTCAAACGCCACCGTCTTGTGTTGTTCGATGTGGTAGGCGGCCCTCGCCCTTTTCTCATATCCATGGACGTCACTGCCGCTAGTCAAACTACATTTGTAGCGACAGTACACCGCCATCTCAAGGATGTAAAGACAAGGAAGAGTCAGCAGTTCCAACTCCCTGAATGCTGTTCTGCACGACTCTCTGCATTTTAATTTCAAAATGACTCTCACAGCTTTTTTCTGGAGTTTAAAAATTCATTCAAAAAGGGTGTTTGCACTGCTGCCCCATAATATTATGCCGTACGAGAGATGGGAGTACATGAGGCTATAATAGGCCATTAGTAGAACTTCTAAAGAGCAGTAGTTCGAGAGATTGCGCAAAGCAAAGATACCTTTTGCAACCCTAGAGCAAACATTATCTATGTGATTATTCCAGGTCAATCCCTTATCCAGGTATATTCCCAGGAATTTGGTACAGTCAGTTTCCTTAAGAGAAACATCATCTACCATTACAGTGGTTGAGGTCTCCGAATCGTGAGACCGCAATGAAAATTTGATGAAAGTTGTCTTTGAACAATTTGTTTGGAGATTGTCATTCAAAAACTTTTGGATGCAAGAATTCAAATTGACAAAAGCTTGTATTTCCAGTTCAGGCTGAGAAGCAGCTCTGAAGCAGAGAGTTGTGTCGTCTGCGAATTGAATGATTCTTCCATTTGTGACTGATTCCTCCAGATCATTCACATAAATGAGGAATAGTGCTGGGCCAAGGATGGAACCCTGAGGGACTCCATGGTGCACTTTGATGAATTTAGAAATGATGTTTTCAACCTTCACACATTGGCTATGGTCGCTAAGGTAGGACTGCAACCACACATGTGGTGGACCGCGAACACCATAGTGCCAGAGCTTCTGCAAAAGGATTTTGTGATTTACGCAATCGAATGCCTTTGAGAGATCGAGAAAGACACTTAGCATCTGTTTACGATCCTCAAAGGTCTCCGTGACAAAATCAACCAACTGAGTGACTGCATCAATTGTTGATCTGCCAGACCTAAAACCAAACTGGTTGTCGGTCAAAATTTTATGCTTTTCAAAAAATTTTAGTAGTTGATTTAGAAAGTTTTTCGAAAATCTTACTTATCACAGGTAAAAGAGAAATTGGACGATAATTGTTGGCTAGGCAAGAATCGTCTTTTTGTATATTGGGACTATCTTTGATAATTTTAACATGGAAGGAAAAACGCCAGTACTAAAGGAAAAATTTATTATTGTTGTAAGTGGCCCCAATATGTTTTTTGAACATCTTTTGATTAGCCAGGTTGAAATATCATTGACGTCAGAAGCAGTTTTAGCTGAGAAATCCCAGATAACACGCTCCACCTCCGCATGACACACAGGAGATAAGAACATTGAAGTGCCAGGCCCCTTTTCCAGAACGGGTTGGCGTTGCGTATCGCTCAGGTTTGATCCATAGTTAGCTACAGCGGCAAAACACTCATTGAATGCTGTAGCCACTGCCAAGGGATCATTCACAATCTGTCCATTTAAATTTAGCCTAATTGGTTTAGCATTTATTTTATTTTTAATGTTATTGATAATTGACCAAGCTGTTTTTGAAATTTTTTTTGATCGTTTGAGTTTATTATTGATTTGGAAAGCCTTGGCAGTTTTTATATCTTTTCTGTATTTTTTTTAGAATTTTAAATTCTTGCTTTAATTTATCATCATCCGTGGTCCTCAAGATTTCAGAGTAGAACCTCAGCCTTTCTTTAGAAGCAAGGATTTCCGGAGTAATCCAGTTACTTCCAGTGGCCTCTGTCCCACTCTTATTCTTCTTCAGAGGACAACAAATATCCAGATAGTAAATAAAGCAGTTATTAAAAGCTTCAAATATTTCGTTTGCTGTTTCAATTTTGTTGAGGAAATCCCAGTTTTCCTTTTCTAGTAATTTATTTAGAGTTTCAACATTATTATCCCGGAAATCTCTCTTCGTAATGAAAACTGGGGAATTAGCTTTAGGTCGGTTATTATTTATAATCATCTCCTGAGCGTAATGATCCGAGATGGCGGTATCAAGGATTTTAACTGTAGTGTCAGGTATGTTTGTTATTATGTTGTCAATGGCAGATCTCAACGTCGCTGTCACACGTGTTGGAGAGTTCACGGACCATTTCAGATTAAATGACTGTAACATGTAAATGATAATGAGCTGTAAATGTAAATGAGCTGCCGTGTAAAACTACCGTTACTGTTTAAAACATTTATGTTGAAGTCCCCAGCAATTACAAAATAATTGAACCTGTGAATAAGATGGCCCGAGAGGCTCTCGAGCCCCTTGAAGAAGACGCCGCTATTACCATTGGGAGACCTATACAGTCCTACCGAGGGCACCCATCTGTCCAAACATCTCGACACCTCGAAGTCCAACTCAGTATTGTGATTTAGGTTCAATGGTTCAAAATTAATGTTATTTTTAATAAAAAGTGAACCCCCCCCCACCCTTAATATTTTTGCGTGCAAAGTAATTTGCCAAAATATAATTTTGAATTTTGAAAAAATTAATTGTACTATCTGTAAAGTCATGTTCAGTGACCACAAATATATCGGGCTTATGTTCCGATGCCAGAATGGAGAGCTCGTCCACCTTATTGGTTGCAACTTGAGCATTTTGGTGAAAAACTTAGAATATTTGATTGAGACTGACAGCACTGGTCATTGAACATGCTTTGGTAGCTTTAGACCCGGCCACTCCAGTGGCTTGCTTCTTAAATCTAAAAAATCGTCTCGACAGTTGGAAGATACATTGTTAGAATTTTTTGCTACATTACTGGTACTAACAGGAGATTTTAATGCCCTGGTCACTTCACAATCAGATAAATCAGATCCAGGCACTGGATACACCGCACCAACACGAGCAGCCTCAGCGTAGGTTTCATGAGGAAGAGTAATGGCCGTGCCCTCATCAGCAAGTGGTTGATGAGGCAAAGGTCTGGACGAGCGGTGAATAGAGCCAACCACAGGCGAATGTGTAGAGCGTTTGAGAAGCTTCAGAGCACTCAAAGCACCATCCAGTATGAGCTTGGCTAAGTGACGCTTTCCTCTCATCCTTAAATGCATTCCCTGTCCTGTAAATGCGCTTCTTGGGATGTCGTTGAACTCAATTTTTTTCACTCTATGGTAGCGGCCACATAGCTCTGTTATGAATGCATTGGCAAACAGGATTTTGTCGTTGATTGGGTGGCAAGGATGCAGGTCGTGGCGGATTGGTAATGTGGCCAGCAGAATCGCGGATAACTGTGGGATATTCCTGAGGTATCTTTCCAAATGTAGGTATATGTTAGAGTGTTGCCCCACAGCGATGTCATTCGTGCCAGCTATTATCACTCAGCATGTCTCCGGAGGAGTAGGACGAGAGGGTCCTATGTTAGCCAGCCTGGCGGAAGGTTTACACGTCCCTGTGACCACAGTACCGTCTTCAAGGCCATCTATCAGTAGACCAGCAAGATGTCTACCCGTGGCTGTCACTCTCAATTTGTAGGTTTTTGAATGGTAGCTTAACTTTTGAATTTATCGACTTGTTACATGATCTTTTAAGAGTGACAAATTTTTGTTTATTTAACCATACTCAGCAACAAATTAGAAAGGCTAAGGTCAGATTTTACTATAATTCCTTGTCTCACAATCAATCCATGAAAACCTTATGGCCCAAAATTAAAGACCTAAGAATAGGCAAACATTAAACAACAATCAATCCCTCCTATTTCTTTTGATTTAAACTAACTCCATTAATGACTTTTTCATCAATATTCCTATCGATTTTTCTGGCGTTCGAGACTATGTCACTGAACTTGAATCTGGACCTATTATGAAATAATGAAATAATGATTTATTTCCTCTATAGATTACATATAAAATCACATTTAACTAAAAGGGAAATGTCACTGACCACTTCTCCAGTAATGTGGCCAGAGTTACAAAACTTAAACATACATTTAAAACTAAAATTACGAATCCAGTCCTAATATTTACACTTTAAATACAATTCTGCCATTCTCCGCAGCGTCCTTTGACAACCATTTTAAGCCGACTACTACAGCCCATAATTTACATACATAATACATGTCTAAAATATAATGTAATTTTTTTTACAGCTAATATAAATATAATATATCAAAAAAATAAAAAATTTAGGCTACGTACGGTATACAAATAAGTGAAAAATTCTATGTACAAAAATTATGTTACAACAGTTATATAATTAGTATGTTAAACTTTATGTAACATACACATTTTACATTATCTCTATTAATACATTTAAATTATACTAAATTAATTTTTATGCAACGCTGTCTGTTACAAAAACTATAGGTATAAAATGAAATTAAGCTTCTGTTCAAGAAAGATATGTCTGGGAGTGATAAGAGCCATATTTTAACTTTTATACAAAAACGTGTAAGATTGTTTATTTCTTTTATGCCAATTGGGAGTTTATTAAAAAAAATTTGGACCATTGTACTCGTAAGATTTTCTATAAACTGATTTATTGACTCTCAGTGTTGTAAAATTTCTTTGATTGTTACTTCTTGTACAATGATATAAATTTGTTGTACCATTATTACCACTTCTGATATAGAAAATTCTCAAAACTTTAAAAGCATAGAGATGTTGAACTGGAAGGATACCTAACTGCTTGTATAGAGGAAATGCGCTATCTCTTAATTTATTTTTGTTATAATACGTATATAGTGATTTTGTGTGACTCTTAATTTATCAATAAAAGTTTTGAATGTTCCAGCCCAGCAAGCAATTCCGTATTGTAGTTGTGAGTGAATAAGCGCAAAATATAAAACACGCATTAGAGAGGGGTCACAGACATTTCTTAGGAAATAAAACTTTCTAATGCTATACTTTAATCTATTATGTAAATTAGTTATATGATATTCCCATGGCATTTTTTCATCAAAAATTAAACCTAGATACTTGAAATTATTTACTTTTTCTATAATTTGACAGTTACAAATATTATGAACACATTGAAGATCATGATAAACAATTGGATTTTGAAAGTCAAAACCTCTAAGGTCAAAATTAACGTATTTTGTTTTACTAACATTTACAATCATCTGATTCCGGGTGGACCATTGTCTAAGTTTTTTTAAGTCTTCCTGAATATTTTTCTCTATAATATCTACTTTTTTTTTGTGTATAGAAAAATGCTATGTCATCCGCAAAGGCATTAATATGTCCATGAAAAGGTTGCTCAAGTAAGTCATTGATGAAAATGAGGAAAAATGTTCCTGAAAGCACAGATCCTTGCGGAACACCTGCCTTTACACTTAAGTGTGAGCTTAAATGATCTCCGACTTTTACTTGCTGCATTCTTCCGGAAAGAAAACTCTCAAACCATTTTAATGCTAATCCTCTTATGCCAATAACTTCCATTTTTTTTTCAGTAAAATACTATGGTTCACCAAATCGAAAGCATTTTTAAAATCAACAAAAATTCCTGTAATTTTATTGTTGTTATTAAAACCATTATAAATATAATCTGAAACATCTAACAAAGCATCTTCCGTGGACTTACCTTTTGTAAAACCATATTGATTTTTACTGATAAAAGAAAAACTATTTAAATATTTGACAAGCCTGTTATTAATTACTTTTTCAATGACCTTAGAGAAGACGCAGAGTAAGCTTATAGGTCTTATATTATTAATGTGTAAGGAGTTTGGTTTTTTTAAAATTGGGTTTACAACACTCTGCTTCAATTTATCAGGAAAAATTCCTAAGCTTATACTTAAATTTATAATGTAAACTAGTACTGGAGCAATCTCTTCAGCAACATTTTTTATCAATTCTGTACTTATGTTGTCGTTCCCAGTTGACTTTTTATTCTTTAGATTTTTAATTATATTTAATATCTCAGTTTTTACAATTGGTGTAATAAAAAATGATTCCGGTCTTTGATATAAAATGTCAGGTTGAGAAACAATGGTATTGGAAGTTCCAGACTGTACTTCAATTAGATGTTTGTTTATCATGTCTGCAATGACAGCTGGTTCAGTAACAATAGTATTGTTGTTGAGTTATCTTATCTACATTCTTATCCTTCACTGACCCAGTTAAGTTGTTTATAATTCTCCACTGCTGTGTGGGGTCTCCATTACATCTATTTATTACACTTCCAAAATATAAATTTTTAGTATGGTCTATTTCTAATCTTAAGTTTGAACAGAATTTATTATAATAATTTACAAAATTTACATCATATGGCCTACGTTTGAAAATTTTGAATAATTAATTCTTTCTATTTAACTTGTATACAATACTGGGAGTTATCCAGGGGCTTTTTATTCTGGCTTTACAAAGCTTATTATTACTATATCTTTTTTAAGCACTATTTTCTACAATATAACTTAATTTTTCTATAAACTTATTGTAACAGGAGTTCACATTGTTATCTGAATAAATTTTGTTCCATTGAGTGCTCTTTAATGTTGTTCTGACTAAGTTATAGTCAATTACAAAGTTTGAAAGTGACATTTTATTTTTACCAGAGACAAGAGCAGTATTTATTTCGAATGTTAATCCTATGTCAAATTTTGCGCTTTTAAATAACTCAACTAGCTTATTTCTTATGAAAATGTGATCAATACATGTCTGAGAAGTTGTAGTTACTCTAGTTGGTAGAACCATTGCAGATACAAAACCATGATTATTTAATAAATTGCAATACCTTTGAGTTTGCATTTTATTGTCGAGTAAATTTATGTTTATATCGCCAATGTATATCACATTACTTTTGATTTGTTGTAGCATATTTTCTAATTCATCTATATAATGAGTTTCCTGGAAACTTTGTAGCCTGTATATGCAGCATAACTTAAAAAAACAATTGTTAGTAACTTTAATGTCTACAACTACAATGTCTGCAGTTTCCATATATATATCTAAAGAGCTAGTGCTAAAAATGTCATTTACATAACATAAGACTCCACCTGCTCGGTAATTTTCATTATAGACAATAGACAATAAACTTTATTGACATAATCTTAGAGATTAGTACATTGCGTCATTATTGATTAAAATAAATACATTTTGCTTTTATGATTGGTTAGAAACAATATTCAGCCATTGGTAAATTCTTCCATAGTGTAGAAAGGCCTTTCTTGGAGCCACAAAGTCAATTGTTTCCCGAATCGGTGGGAGGGCTGGTTCTTGAGGTGTCCTGGTAGGTGGTTAAAGAAGGTGGCTCCTTTGTATGACGATTTTTACAGCATGAATATAGTGTATAGCCTGGAATGTTATATAGTTCAACTTCATCATTTTTTATCCATATTTCAGTTAAAATTATGAAATCTAATTTTGTTTTTATTTGCTCAATTTCTAACACAAACAGATTAAAATTGACTCGCATACTTCTTATATTTGTGTATATGAACGATAATGGTCTAATATTTATATTTACAGGGTTATAGAAATCGCTATTTATATAATCAAAACTGAAAGACTTAATATTATCATACAACATAAAGAATATAAAAATAACATATAACTAAACTGATAACTTTTACTCTAACTACTCTTATTTTACTAACCCAAAACTTTGTGAAATCATACATCAGAAAATAAAATCTACTACCATTTTACTTAAGATTTTCCAACTCCCTTAAATTGTTAATTTTTATTGTTTTTTCACCTTGAGCTTTTTTTCATAAAAAACTTCCCTTCACGAGACCACACAAATGCAAAGCCTGTGTCCTTACACTTCTTCTTGAGTGCAGCTAAAAACTGTTTATTGTCGGGAGACAAATGTTCGTTTACATAAATTTTCTGACTAGGGAAAGCTTTATTTACCTCTTTGGCGTCCAACGATCTCTTCTCTCTATACTTGCCTTGAAGTAGGTCCCTCGTCGTTCTTGCTCGGAATTGGACGATTAGCGCTGGGGTGCGATTTTTATTAAATGAAGGCACTCTGTGAACCGCCTCGACGAGGTCATCGTGAAGTTCCACGTTCAGTGCTTTTCCTATGTCCTTGACCACTTTT
Source organism: Stictocephala bisonia (assembly GCA_035578905.1). Classification (NCBI taxonomy): domain Eukaryota; kingdom Metazoa; phylum Arthropoda; class Insecta; order Hemiptera; family Membracidae; genus Stictocephala; species Stictocephala bisonia. The sequence goes on from JAQJVL010000358.1 coordinate 67,384, forward strand.
AAAGCATTTTCCCCTGGCGTCACTGGAACATCGTTAATTTCCAGATTATTTGTACGGGTATACTGCTCCAGCGTACGGATCCTGTATCTTAGATCGTCCACTACACTATTCAGTTCTTTATTGGCAGCACAGAGTTCTTCATTCTCTTTCCTCACTAAGGCAATCTCGCGCTTGACATCTGTCATTAGTTCATTTGCCGTGTCTACTTTGTTTGAGACAAATTGGACTGATTCGGCAAGTTGATTGGTTTCTTTTCGGGAGTCCTTTAGTTCTTTGAAAACTTCAAGTTTAAAATCTTTCATAACTTTTATCAGGAAGTCCTTCGTTAAAGATGGTGTACTTGAACCAGTTCCACTATTCGAAGACTTAGATGAACAGCGACAATCCTTACATTTCCATTTCGATCGGGTTTTTTTATTCTCAAGATCTTCTTTTATACAGTCACTATGAAACAACCGATCACAAAAACCACTGCATTTTATATCGTTAGCACTACACTCCTGGTTGCAGACGCCACAGAAAAATGACATTTTAACTAAGATAATTAAACACTTTGAAAATACTAAATAACACTTTGCGACATGAAAGGAGGTGAGCACCAGAAACAACCTGCGTATCAGAGAGATAAGGCAGACGTCTTATCGGCTCGACTGTCGGAGCTGGACTGACTGGAATTATCGCCCCAGCACGTCAGTTCTCTTTCACTGTTGTGACTGAGGCTGACGTGTTGAGAGTTATTATGAGGACAACTAGTAATGCAGTCGGAGCTGATGATTTCCCCATCCGTTTCTTCAAAGATACTTTACCCATAACTTTACCCATTATTACTGCTATATTTAATTAATCGCTTTCGACTTCAGTTTTCCCCAAAACCTGGAAAGCTGCATAAGTTTGCCCTCTTCCTAAGTATCCTACACCGGTTCTCCATCTGATTTTCGGCCTATCAGCATTCTCTCAGCATTATCCAAGTGCCTTGAACGGGTCGTGCATAATCAATTTTCTTCTTTCTTAAAGATAAATAAGGTTTTATCCAACTTGCAGTCTGATTTTAGATCTAACCTCAGTACTGGCTCAGTTCTTCTTAAAATTACAGATGACATCAGATTGTCAATGTATAAAAGGCAAGTCACAATTCTTACTCTTGTTGATTTCTCTAAATCCTTTGACTGTGTTTATCATCCCTTGCTTTTCATCAAGTTAAAGCTTGACAGTTTCTCTGACGGGTGTGTTAACTGGGTCAAATCCTACCTAGCTGACCGACAACAACTTGTGAAAACTGAGGATGAATCTTGCTGGAGGCCTGTTACCAGAGAGGTTCCTCAGGGCTCAGTTCTCGGAGCACTACTTTTTTCTCTTTACATCAACAATGTGATGAACAACATTATACATTCCAAGTTCCATCTCTACGCTGACGATTTGCAAATTTATTCTCACTTTCAAGTCAGTGATATGAAGAACTGTGTAGCCTTGACAAACTCTGATATCAAATCCATCTGCCACTGGGTAAAACAGCATGGATTGCAGTTGAATGAATCTAAAACTCAGACTATTATCATTGAAAACCCTTGTCTACTATCACAAATTTACTTACAAACATGTTCTAAACTAAAACTAAATAACCAAAAACTAGAGTACTGTGACAAAGTTAAAAATCTAGACCTTACTATCAACAAATACTTGACTTGGCATGAGACAGTTACTACTACTTGCAACAGGGTATTTGCCGGTATTCATAGTCAGAAGCGATTTGCTTTATTTCTGCTGTTTAATACTAAATTAATGCTGGTAAAGACTCTGGTGCTACCCCACTGTGGTGTTATAACTAATGACATGACTGATGAGCTCACTAACAGATTACAGCATGTGCAAAACTATTGCATCTTTAATCTAAGGCGTAATGATCACGTTACTCCTTATTTTGAACAATTGGAATGTCTGAAACTTAAAGAACTGTGAAAGTATCATATACTTACTCTAGTGCAGGCTGTGATTCAATCATCATGCCCTTCTTACTTGTTGGAAAAATTCATTTTCTTGTCCCAAATCAATAACTATACTACAAGAGGGGGTGAATTATTATAGTCAATACTACTACACAGAACAACAGTCTTTAATAAGTCCTTCACAGTTACTGCCTGTAGACTATGGAATTCTCTACCAGACAGAATCAAAGCTATAAATGAGCGTGCCCGCTTCGGGAGGGAGGTTAAGAGCTGGCTGGCACGGGGGTTGCATACCAGACGAGGAAAGACTTTTGGCATTACCATGTGGAGGATTTCTATGCAAGGGATATTCCAAAGGTCCTGTCGTATGATTGAGCCTTAAGCCAACATCAATGTTATCTGCTTCCTTTATACATCATCTGCTATTGCATATGTCAGTTGCCTATTCCTGAGATAGCTTTGTACTACTCAGGAGATTGGCAGGTATTTGAATGGGCATCCATGTGTCACCTTTAGCATTATCTTATTTAATAAATTGATGATATCCAATTTATGAAAGAACACTTGCACTATTAATCAATCTATTTTGTTTGATACAGGATCGGTTGCTAGCTAAGAACTACACAGTTAAGTACATTCTGAAGAGAGTACGTACTCAATGGAAGCACACAAACACCCTCACTGTAAGTTTTTATTTTACAAGATTTCGAATTTAAAATTAAATGTATAAGTTTAGGTCCATGTAATAAACTAGTTTAACTTACCCACAAACCCTATTGTAGTAGTGAGGGAGCTTGGCCTAAGGCGTAGCAAGCAAACTCTGTACACAGCATCATGTAAGATGGGATCTATGCATGTGATTCAATGATTTTATTGAGCCAATCAACAAGACATGTTACAGGCTAGGTCATGCTACATACTAATATAAGATGCATAGTAAAATAATAGTAGTTGTGATCATGCACAAGTCAAATAAACAAAGTGTTCAGTTTTAAAACTAACAAAGCAGTCAACGGAAAGATTATGTAAGCAATAAAATTTATATAGAATACATGTTAACTAACACATGCTGAGCATATAATACTTAAAAGATACAAAATAATATAGAAATATTACATGAATAAAAACAAATAATAATTCTCATGCAGGAAAGTAAGTCAAGTCAAAACATGTATGCTTGTTCGATCAAGTATGGTATAGTCAAATGTGGTGGGTGTCACTTCAGGTCTGGTTGTTATCGCAAAGTCCAAGTCAAAAAACTCAGTCTCACTTTAAAGTGGATGCATCAAGAGCCAATCTCTCAGTAGATTATCAAGCTTAGATCTAGGCAAGCTTCTAATGTTAACTGGCAGGGCATTGAACATATTAATACCTGAAAAAGGATAACATTTCAGTCCTTTACTTAATCTATTTTTAGGATAAATAGAATACAGCTATTTCTAGTTCTGTGACTATGTACATTAGAATTGGTTACAAAAGTATCGAGAGAGTCCTTTATAGACAGATTACACTGTAGGAAATAAACATAGTAGACAGTAAGGATCTTTCTTTCAATATAAAGAGGTCTGCAGTGGTCTTGGAGGACAGTATTACTTATCAGTCTTAGCGCTTTCTTCTGGATTAACAAGACCTTATGGGTGAGACCAGAGTGCCCCAACAATCTTGTGCCACAGCTGACACGGGCATGGAAAAAAGCAAAGTAGGCTAGTCTCAAAAATTGGAAGATCAACTTCATTAGGTAATATCCTCAATAGGAAAAGAACATGACTAAGTTTAATAAAAAGACTCTCAACATGTGAGTTCAAACCAGCCCTGAATCTATCGTAAAACAAGTAATTTAACTGAGTCTTTGACTGCCACAGAACGGGCGAGAGAAAAAGTCAATACCTGCGTCTTAGATTCATTCAGAGCTAATTTGTTCTCAATAAACCACCGAGAGGCAGTTTCAAGAAGACTCTTTAAAGTTAGTTTAGCTGAAAGCAAGCTGCTATGCTAAGAAAATAAGGTAGTATTGTCTGCAAAAATAATAGTTTTACCTTGCACATTATAATAAAGATCGTTTATGGCAATAATAAGAAGCAGGGGTCCCAACACGGAACCCTGCTGTACACCATTGCTGACCTCCAAGGCAGATGAACATTGACCATTTCAACATGACAAGGTGTGAAGGACTGCATCTTTAAGAAAAAAAAAAAAAAAAACAGAACAAATACTATTTTCCTGAAGAAATGTTGATTTAAATAATACAACAGTCCAATTGGTAAAACTTTTAGGTGTCTCTCTTGATAAAAAACTTACATGTGGTGAACACACAAATAGTATTATCACAAAGTTATCAAGGGTCTGTTTTTTGTTAAGGAGGTTAAAGTCTTGTGTTAGTGAGGAACTAATGAAGATTACTTATTGTAGTTTGTTTCACTTTCACTATATGCAAATATATTATTGGGTAATAGTGTAGGTGCAGGCAAGGTCTTTTTGTGGCAAAAGAAAGCCTTACTTATCATGTTTAGTTTTGGATACAGGAATAACTGTAAAGGCTACTTTACACAGCATAGCATAATAACTGTTCCAAGTAGTTTTGTTTTGTAAAATTTAATGTACGTGAGAAATAATATAAATAAATTTGTTAGTATAGATAAAATTCACAAATATCAGGCTAGGCATTCAAATGACCTTGTCCTCCCTGGCACAAGACTGAGAAAGTTGATGAAAAGCCTTTAATATTTACAAATAAAAATATTTAACAAACTTCCAGAATCATGTAGGTCATAAGAAATAAACACTTTTAAGAAAATAATTATAAAATGGCTAACTGTTCCAAGTAGTTTTATTTTGCAAAATTTAATGTACGTGAGAGATAATATAAATAAATTTCTTTGTATGGATAAAACTCACAAATATCAGACTAGGCATTCAAATGACCTTGTCCTCCCTGGCACAAGACGGAGAAAGTTGATGAAAAGCCATTAATATTTACAAATAAAAATATTTAACAAACTTCCAGAATCATGTAGGTCATAAGAAATAAACACTTTCAAGAAAATAATTATAAAATGGCTAAATAAATGTGCATTTTATTCTGTGAATCAGTTTTTAAATGCTGATATAGACATACTTCCTGAGATTTAGTTGAATGATCTCTTTACAATTAAGTGTTGATGTGTTGGTGTGTTATGTGCATACTTGGGAAAGTTAATGATTTTTTTTAAACTGAATAAAGTTAAAGTTAATACTCTAAAAAAGTAACTAATTGAAGTTAAAAGTTAGAATAAATTGAAACTAACTGATTAAAGTTAAATTATTACAAAATTAACTTAAATTGAAAGTTAAAAGTTAGTTTTGGTACAGTAAAATATACATAAATAAATACTTAACCTGTATTATCTTTTATTATTTATAATATCTTAGATAAATAGGCCTATTTATAATACATTACTATACAATACTATTAATTAGATTATAGCAATTTATACAGTAATTTTTGTTATATAACTGTCCGAAATCTTAAAAATTAAATATTTAATTTAATTTTTAAAATTATTAACAAAAAATGACATAAGTCTTTGAAATTAAAGTTTTACATTTTTAAGCTATACTTTAAAAATCAATAACTATCTTATAGGAGACTAGCTGAACCCGGCGGACGTTGTCTCGCCTTTCATTTTTCATTGACATACCAAAATAAAGCAATAAAAAGAATTATAGAAAAAAAACCATTATTTATTAAATATGGTCACAATATACTATAAAAGTAAACTGCAAAACAAATAATTATTTATTTTTATTTTCACGTTTCACCACATGTTTTAATTACCGAGGAAAAAAGGTTAACACCAAATACAGATCACCTGATCAAGTAAAAGTAGTGTGTGCTACACTCTCAAGGTGAAATGTAGAACTACAATAAATCAAAACATATACAGTACTGTTGTTATGAGAACTTCAATCTGCTTATGGCATGTGAAACTACATTAAACCACACAGTCATATGTTTTTTGTAAACAATTCAGATTCTCCATTTGAATAACATGGGATCCTTAGGAGTCCGTGGGGCGGGACCCTGTGGACGGATCTGCATCAAACTTCACAGAAACCATCTCGGGAGTATACAGGACAACATCCTAAAGTTTCATGGCGATCGGTTGGATGGTTTGGCAGCGCATAAACTTCAAACATATATATATACAAACATCCTCTTTTATAAATATAGATTCACGATAGCAAAACATTTTTTTTAATTGGCGCAGATAATAAGAAAGGCCAAATAATATCATGACATGTTGACTCCAGGTGATTTTTATCAGGCTGGAGATGATAAGGAAGGGTCACTGAAAAGAAAGTATGGGGATTAGCGGTAAACAAAAACAGAACAAAATATACTCACTCTATAAGTGAGTGAAAGCAGATCTATTCATACTATTTTCGATAAGCAATTATTACGTTTATTAGATGTTTAAGAATTTGCCGTTCTGAGTGCATGTTTTATTCTTACTGAAATAAGTTAATTAAAAATTATGAAAACTATATAAATCATTAAAAAAATACAAAACTAATTACCATTGATAATATTATCAATATTAATATTAAAGATAGTATTATCATTATCTTTTCTTTTCGACAGTGCCGATAGCAAAATAATGAAAACAGAACGAAATATAGCGATTGTTACTTGAAATATCGGGGTCGGGGTTTTCCTGACTACTTTTGAACAGGACAATTTAGATATGTAATGATCAATTAATCAAGTATTGACAGCATTAACGTCAAAATGCAACTGATTTTCCTAATTAATTATACAGATAGATGGTAAACAGGTAAAATTCAGTATTAGAGTTTATGAAAGATAAACAAGATTAGGCCCAACACGTTGATTTAAAACAAGGTAACTAAATGACTATCTCAACTTTATCCCTAAACATAAACTAGTCAAGTGAAATGATCACCCCAGGGACACAAGTCAATCCCACATAAATGGTATACTCGTTTGGTCCGCCTTTTTTTATTTACAAGGCAGTAAAATGTGACTAAAGGGGAGGGGGTGCGTCCTCAAAATAGTGACCTTGCTTGTCGGTGACAATTGGGGGATGAGGAAAACAATCGGTCTTTGACCTGAGTTTTAGATACTTTCTGTCCAGTCCACATTTCTCGGACCAAATGGCACCTTTTATCACATTTGAAAAACTAACTGAGTTACTTTAACCGTTAGCCAAATTTTCAACTAGTTAAAGTTAGAAGTTAAACATTACCAAAACTAACGAATAAGTTAAAAAGTGTATAGAAAAAGTAACGATAAAATTTAATCGTTCATTATTTTTAATCGTTAATCCCAAGTATGGTTATGTGTAAGTTTTATGCATACCACCAACTTAATACTAATGTAAACTTATTACTGTATATTAAATCTTAATTTGTATTGCCTTTGTCCGGCCTGTATTGGAAATTACAATAAAATATTTCTTATTCTTATATGTTTTGAACAAGTGTTAAATATTTATTATTACTATCAGCTGATGTTTATTATTTAGTATTTGTTATTAATACGGTTAGTATCAACACTGCCACGAGCACAGACTAATTGTTCAGTCAATACTGATAGGTTCAGAGTTCAGTTCACATCTTTACAAACATGATAAGCCGCATCTGCAATGATAGATGACCATAAAATAATAGTTTATCATTTTTAAAACTAAACACTAATCTATACACATACAATATCAAAACTTAACCACTAACCTATTGGTCTAAATTAATACATTTGAAAGGAAGTTCAAATTAATTGAAGTAAACATGTTTTGACACTTAGTAAGAATTTTTTAAGAGTAATGGTTTCTCTGATTTCTGTTGGTAACTGGTTAAAAAATTGTTGCTCCACTATACATATTGAAATGACTGCCTAAAATATGTTTTTCTTACCGTAGGGACTTGGAAACTTCTATTTTGAGCACTTCTTGTGTTATATGCTAAAATATCTCTCCCTCTATTTCCACTAATAACATAAAAAATTCTTAACACTTTGAAAATGAATAAATGTGTTACCACAAAATATCTGCCACTTATATAATATGTATTGTAAATGAAATATAGTATAAAATACATTTACTCATGTAAAAATACAATTTATTGTATTTTTTGGCATTTGTTGGATTGTTCAGGTGATGTAAAATCCATTGTGTCGATTCAATTTTAATAATAAAACATCCAATATCAAATTCTGACATGTTTACAGCAGGGAAAATTTACAATACTATTACATTCTACTTTGGAATTGCTTGCATCAGTCATGCTCATCTAGATCCAAGTAGTACGCATAAAGTTGGAGTACAACTAACGGAGGACGAAAAACTACTATGGCAAAACGTGTCGGTAGTGTGCACAGAGTTGTTTTTGATTGTTGTTCATTCAAATGAGACTTGTCTGGAGCTGCGCTAGTGGTCTTGACTAATCCAAGAATTGTGGTATGGTTGTGTGCACCTAGCCTAAATCACACCTGGCCTTGAGTTATTCATCTCTTTTCACATCTGTGTGTGTCTCTGAGAGCTACTATGCAATAAGTTACTGTGCAAGCATCCATTATTTAAGTTGGTATTTTCTAGATACTGTATTATTTTTAGTGTTTCATTTCAAACAGTAGTTTTGATGTTTGGAATTAATTGTAATTAAACATTAGAGAAAAAGCAAAACACTTTAAATGTTTGGAAAATGTGGAAAAGTTAGCTCATTTGTCTAAAGAAAAGAGTCCATTATTGGCTGTTCTACACTACACAAATAGAGAAGAAAGAGGACAAAATTGAATTTTTCTTCAAGAACTGCAAGTTGGCTACTGGAATAAGAAAAACGTTTAAAACAGATGAGTTTTCCCAAGTAAAAAAATACTCTAGTTGCTTGGTTATAGCAGAAAAGAATTAGGCACAAGCTTATTTCAGATGATATTCTCATGGAAAAGGCAAAGTTCTTTTACAACAAAATGATGAAAAAGATGGTTTTCATACAAGTGAAGGTGGGTTAAATAAGTTTAAAATGTGTTTTGGTATTATATTATCAACTTTAAGTGGTGAAAACTCTCGTGTGAGGTAGAGTCAGTTGAACCCTTTATTGAGAATTAAAAAAACTGTAGTAAGAATATGACTTGTGTCTTGATCAGGTTGACAACGCAGATGAAAGTAGCATGTGTTGGTGCCTGTTCAAAGAAAAAAACTTGTTTTCGAGCTGAACTACTCCTTTTGGTCATAAAATGGCGAAAAGAGAGAATAACTGTTATGCCATGTTCTAATGCTAATAGCACTCATAAATTGCTAATTCATTTCATTTGCAAATAAAACATGTTTTGAAAACAACACTTTGCACCCAAAGCCTCATACTGTACTTGTACCGTACTGGACATCCTGATGGAGAATTAAAGATGACCAAAAATGCACTCTATTTTTGCTCCCAAATGTATCGTCTTTGCTTCAACAGATAGTCCTGAATGTGATCCAAAATGTTAAAATAACTTACAAAAAAAGCTTGTTATATAGTATCATATCAAAAAAGAGGGGTTTGTTTTTGAGGCGTTGTATAACACTAACCGCAAATAAGTTTTAACCTAGCAAATACTTGGGGAAATCTTTCAACAAAACAATCGTCTGTTCATCAAAAAGCTTTGGCTATCTCTGACTTTATTACAGACTTACAACTAAAATAAAAAAGATTAGTCTAATCAACAACAAAAACCATGATTATGAGCTAAACTACTAAGGATTTTTAGCTGTGGATCAATGTGTGAACAAGAGAGAAGCAATGATGTGAAAACAGATAATGATCTTGATACTTCCACCACTGCAATAAAGTAGGTGGAGAAAACAGTATTTCCATGACTGAAATCCTTGCATTAAAAGGACCACAAGAAAAGGTCTTGGGGTTGTCTTTCTATGCCAAAAAGCAATAAAGAATAACACATTTCCCCCTAAAACCAATGAATAAAAACTTTGTGCAATTTATCTCAGTTACTTTCAATCTGCTGAGAATTTAGTAAAATACAGTAATTACAATACTTTATAGTACTTTGAATTATGTTGTACCCTAGTACTTTAATATGTTCTTGTCATTAAAATCTAAGTACCAATTTATGTGTAATGTACATTTTTTTATCCTACTTCCACTAACCCAGCGATTTCGTTAATCATACACTACCGATCCCAATAAAGAGTCTGATTAGAGAGACTGTGCTGGATGTGTTTCCAGTTAAATTTGTGATCTACAATAACTTTTGAATATCTAATATTTTTTATTTTCCCAACAACAGAACATCCTGTGTTGCTGTTTTCTGCTTTTTGGCATGAACAATTTGCAAATTGATTTTCTTGGTCATAAAAAAAATCAATATTCTTTTTCAATGGCTAAAGAAGCACAAGATGCAGTTGCTGTAGGAAACAGCAAAGAATTATATAGAATAACAAAAACACTCTCAAATAGGAAATTTAATGCTAAAAAGCCTTTCAAGTATAAAAATGAAAAAATGTTAGTTAATATAAAAGCACAATTACGACGTTGGAAGGAATATTTTGAAGAACTGTTGAACAGGGAGATACAAGGAAGCATTGAACAAACAGAATACAACATTAGTAACGACAATGTTAACCAAGAAAATCGCATCAGCTCTGAGCCGCCTACTAAGGCCGAAATTATTAGAGCTTTGGTAGGGGTGAAGAGCGGGAAATCGCCAGGTATAGACAATATAACTCCTGAGGTATTAAAAGGAAACCCTGATACAACAGCAGAAATGTTTCTTGAAATGCTACAGCAGATATGGGAAAAGGGAGAAATACCAGATGACTGGAATACAGCGCTACTAATAAAAATCCCTAAAAAAGGAGACATCTCAAAATGCAACAACTGGAGAGGTATCACTCTGCTTTCAGTACCTAGTAAAACACTTTCTCGCATCATGCTAAATAGAATCAAAGATATAGTAGATGCCAACTTAGAAGAGAGCAGTCGGGTTTCAGAAAAGATCGTTCATGTGTGGACACGATTATAACTGTGAGGATTATAATTGAGTATGGAATACCAGAACCCCCTTTACATGTGTTTTGTTGATTTTGAGAAATCATTTTATTCTATTAGTAGAGAATCTATGTGTAAGGCTTTGGAAGCATATGGAATACCCCAAAAAATTATAAACATTATCAAGGCAACTTATGAAAACTTCCAATGTAAAGTCATTAATAAAGGAAAATTAATATCTTCTTTTGAAATTAAAGCTGGAGTGAGACAGGGGTGTCTACCATCTCCTATAATATTCTTGATGGTGCTGAGGAAAGTAGCCAATAGACCAAGAGAATTGCAGTGGGGATTAACCAAGAGGTTAGAGGATATTGATTTTGCTGATAACTTATGCCTAATGTCTCATAAACTAAAAGATATGCAAGGAAAGGTAGATGAGCTCATCTTGGAAGGAAGCAAAGTATGCCTAAAAGTTATTATTGAAAAGACAAAGGAAATGAGGCTAAACCATGTAAATCAAGATCAATTAAAAGTCAATGATATGATGATTGAACAAATTAAGCAGTTCTGCTACCTTGGCATTGTGGTTTCCAAAATAGGCGGGACAGACGAGGATGTAACAGAAAGGATAAGAAACGCAAAAGTGGCTTTTAAACAATTTGGACTAATATGGAAATCTCAAGAACTAGGAAGAAAACCCAAGTTAAGAATATTTGAGATCAACGTCAAATCTGTGCTGTTGTGTGTCTGCCAGTCCTGAGAGATAACTCACAAATTGCTGACATTTATTAACAACTGCCTCAAAAGAATACTGAAGATTACTCACCAGAAACGATCAGAAATGAAGAGTTATGGAGAAGATGTGGGCAAAATTCAGTAGCAGTGACAATCAAAACAAGAAAATTTAACTGGATTGGACAAACTCTTCGAAGAGCACAAGATAACATCAGTAGACAATCCCTTGATTGGAACCCACAAGGAAGAAGAAGACTTGGAAGACCAAGAGTTACGGGGAGGAGAACTGTAGAAAAGGAAATAAAAAGAGAAGGCAAGAACTGTGGAAAGATCAAGCAATTGGCTCAGAATCGTGTCAGGTGGAAATCTTTTGTTGCGGCCCTACGTCCCCCAAGGGATTAAAGGAAATAAGTCAAGTAAGTCAAGTCATTCTTTTTCAAATTAAAGTTCATATACCAGTATTTCGTTTTTTTTTTTCTTGACTCAACAGCATGTCATTTCTAGTAAACCATCATCGAAGTGCTTTCAAATCATTACTCAATGCAACCATCATCATCTCCATCCAAGAAGGTTCAAAAATTCTGCTATCAAACCATCTCAGTTTCCAAATTAGGTCTAACTTATCTTGTGATCAAATTATCTGAATGTGTATTTTAATATTGTGATTTATGTTTTAGGATAAAAAAAAAATTATTTTAACTTATTCACCCCTATTTGATGATGAAGATCTCTTCAAATGTTCTTCGCTTGAAAGTTTTTGTGAATTTACCAATGACAAAAACAAATCAAACACTGCAGATGCTATAATATTTCATGAAAAAGATATTTTGAATAACAACATTCCAGAAAGAAATAGTACGAAACAGGTAAATAAATATAATGATCACATCATTCAAACTTACCATTATTACACATGTTTAGACCCAAGGATGATACATGTGTATGAATGTCTGTGTGAAGGATGAATCTGTATGAATGATATGAATGTCTGTCAACATCACTGACACCATTGTGGCATTCTGGTTTAATTACTCTGTTACATATTGAAAGAGTTATTTCATATTATATGTGTTCTATGCTAATATTTAAAATGAAGAGTTATTTAAGGGCTGATTTATAACATTATGTTTCTTTTTTTTATATAGTAATTTGAATAACTACTTTTATCCTGTTTCTGCCATACAAATAAAACGGAAGTGTAATCATTTAATTTCATGTCAAAACATTAATGAATAGGTTGTCTGCTATTGCTTGGATAAACTTTGTAATACACTGACCCCTTCTAGGCAGAAAATAATAGAATTAGTATTTCAATAACAGATTATTTTCATAAAAATTATATTTATATACAATAGCTGTTTAACCGTACCTTGCCTCGGGATTAACTGTTTATATTTTATTTTAAATGTTAAATTTCAAAAAGCATCACAGCCTATTTCAAAAGTATTAATTTTATTTGTTTTCATCTAACAGCTGATGGTGTTGAATAAATAAAGTAACTCTATTATGTTATCATTGAAACTTTAAAGGCCTCTGGGGTAGAGCCCTTGAGTTGGAACTGAATGAAACCTTTACGCTAGAAACCTTTACGGGAGTCAACTCTACAACTTCCCAAAGTTTCATGGTGATCCAATGAATGGTTTAGTAATGCATAAAGAACAAACACATATGTACTTTAAGGGATGTTTATGTGGTATCCATCTTCTTCACGGCTGAATATGAGTGGTTATTGTAGAGCATCATAAGAATGATGTGTCTCGCTGATTCGCAATTTCCTATCATCTCTGGTGTGCATAACGATATCTCTTCGTTCAGACTTCTGGCCCACAGTTAAAATAGGGACTTCCATGGCACTGTATGTACTCGTATCTTCTCAGCTTTTATTACTACAGTATTTGGAAGTCTTGTTGACCATCAGGAATGAACTCAATAGCAGCCCTGAAGTCCTTAATATACAGATTATGTTCGTGCAGCAACTCCTGCAGTTAACCCTCAGCTCAGGTTTAACTCCTGGGAAGTTACCGCATGGTAAATTCTTGTTGGTGTCACCTCCACAACCAGGCCTGAAACTGGAGGGGCAGGGGGGCATGTGCCCCCAGTGGCAAATTTCAAAAGGCGGCGCATTTCAGGAAGAAGAAAACATAATGTACATATTGAATTGTAAAGTATTGGTTCCATCCCATGACATAACCTGCATTTTTTCCTTAGGCCTACATTTTCTCACGTTGAAATTATTAGTTTCGTTCAATGTCTATATATTTATATTTTGTTATTGAAGAATACACTTAACAGAGTGTCAAAATATGATATATTATAATGATTATCTAAAAAAATCTGCTACTGTTGGCGCAGAAATTCTGTACACCCGAGTTTGAAGATTGTTTTCTAAGGAACTAAGAGGCCTACGTAAAATTAATCACACCATTGTTTTCTGTGTTAAATTGATGTTATGACATATGCATTGTTACAAGGTTTAATAATTTGTATCATGGTTGGAACCAAAAAAGTCCCAGAATTTGAACTATTGTTCACTGTACATCAAATTTCACAGTTATTACTATCGCATTTATGTTTTAATACCTGATTGATAGGAATGTTTTCTAAAATTTTCATTGATTTTAGAATTTTAACTTTTCAAGAAAAAAGTCCTTATTAATTCCCTGAAACGTTTTTTCATGGCTTCAAAAGGTCGTAAAATTAATTACTTGGTCTTGTTGTAATCCTTATGACATGTATAGTTGAGGTACGTTACTTTCATATGGTTATGTAGAAGCAGTGATTTTATAATAATTGATCAATTTAAAGTTATGAATTTAAATTCATTTAAATTCACTGCATTTACTTACACGTATACAGTAATGTATCGTAACAATGCATGTAATAATAATTACAACAAGACCAAGTAATTAATTTTACGACCTCTAGAAGCCAAGAAAACAACGTTTCAGGGCATTGTTTAGAACTTTTCCTCTTAAAAACTTAAAATTCTAAAATTTATAAAACTTATAGAAAACATTCCTATCAATCAGGTATTAAAATATAAATGTCATATACCAATGGGGTTTTTTTAGTAATAACGGTGTAAATTTGATGAGCAGTGAAAAATAGTTAAAGTTCTGGTACTTTTTTAATTTAATGTTTAGGATAAAAATTACTAAACCTTGTAATAAAATTTTAAAATGTATATGTCATAACGTACAATTAAATGCGGAAAGCAGTGGTGTGATTAGATTTTCTGTAGTTCTTTAGAAAACAATCTTCAAACTCGGGTGCACATAATTTCTGAGCCGACAGTAGGAGTGTGAGGTCAAACCTAGACGAGTGCCTTACTATAATTTCCAATAAACTCAGAGAGGACATTATGAAAGATATTTTAGATAGCAAATACTTTTCATTAGTATTTAATTGTACTCAAGATATTAGCCACAATGAGCAAATGATTGAGATAGTTCGTTATGTTAAAAAAGACACTCCAGAGGTTGTAGAAGGTTTCCTAGATATTTTCACAGTAAGCAACAAGACAGGAGAAGGACTTACCCAAGAGATTTTACAGAAAGTAGTTGGAGCTTTGTAGTGACGAAGCTGTTGAGCGCTCACCAGAATAATTATTTACTTAGATTATGAAAAACAAATTAGAAGAAGTTTATCCGAACATAGTTATTGGATTAAAGATATTTCTTACCCTCCCAGTTTTGGTTGCTACAGGTGAGAGAAGATTCTTTAAGCTGAAATTAGTGAAGAACTATCTCAGAAATTCCATGAATTAAACACGGCTTACGAATCTTAGTATAATCTTATAATGCACTACTGGCTGGGTTCCAATGTGATAGGTGAAGGAGATGTTGATGTCACAGCAAGTAGTACATCGTAACGGCCTTCTAAATTGTTTTCTTTTAACTGGAGACATTGCTTATCCCTTTAATTCTCTCCATTCTTGGTCAGAAATTTGTCATCACGATATGTTTCAAACTTGAATGAGACAATGTCTCCCACTACCCTGAGCTCACAAGAAGAATTATAAGTATTACATTTGGACATTTTGGATATGTATTTTGGTTTATTGGAGTGTTGTACCCTACCCAGTTCATTGTGAACGATTTGAACATTTGCTACTTGTTAGACACGTGATTTACGATAGCTACCCATACCTCAGGCGCTCGAGTCTTTAAACCGTGAACAAAATAAGACAGGAAATAAAATAGGCATACACCATCTCCACGAACCTCGATCACACGGTGAAGAACATCCTTGCCATCTATGACTATATTCACAACTTCAACCATGTCTTGAAAAATGGCAATAAAAAGAATCTTGAGTTATATAAAAGATGAAAATGATGAAACCTCTCTTCCAGGGTATTAATAAGTGTACATTTTAATTTCAACTAAACAAACTTCAGAAAGAATTATTTACATACAACAAAAACAATTTAAATCAAACTAATACATAAAAAAAAATCAAAAATAATACATTAATTATTCACATATGTAACATATTTGTGTCATGTTTATGTTTATTTGTATCAGCAGTTTTAAATATATATATTATAAATCTTTATGAAAATCTAATGGCAGTCAGTACGGCCGTTCTATTTAGCCAATTTCCTTCATTTTGGTTTCAAACTAAAGGGATTTGTTTACAGATCAGCCATCAAGTATTAAAAGTAACTTAGATTTCGTATTTTTCACGTTTTACTCCAAATGTTTTCCTCCTATACATTTCTTATGGGGATCAGAAACGTACCGTTACTATTTCTTTTTCAGTTTTTCCAGTAATAATGAACCTACATACTTCCTTTTGATTTAAGAACACTCAGTGAAATGTGCGCTTTATTTTGAGCTACTGATTACTCAAATTAGTTGAGACTGAGGAGACTTAGGCACGGACATTCAACCTAAGTTTTGGTTTTTTTTTAAAAGGATTTTTCATGTCGTGAACGTAAATAAGCCACTGTCAGCTGTGCTCGAGAGGTTTTGTTTACATTCAGATTATTTTAACCTGTTTTGTTCTCTATATGCCATTTATTCATGTAAGTTTAATGTAGTTGTTGGTCTTGCCACTTTATACATTTCTTTAGTTACTTTACAAGTTTTGTGAGTATTTTCTACTTTAAATAAGGGTCTTGGAAGGAAAACAAGAGACGCTCGCAGGATTAGGGAAAAACGAAAATTTGAGAGTGAAGGATCTAATTTGATGACAGTGGTTCTATAACAACAAGAAAAAGATAAGGTCCTGATGATGCTGATTTTATGACATCTAATCCTTCTTCCTCTAAAAGAAGACGACTGGTACAGTGGAACTCCAATTACCTGAACTCCAACTATCCGAATCGCCGATTATCCGAATTGCTTTCAGAATGTCTTATGACATTCTAATGACATAAAAGAAATCTTACAATCTTCAGTTTTTAAATTTTGTTCTAAAAAAAGTAAAAGCTAGTGTTTTTTAGAGTAGTGTTTTTAATCCTTAGAAAGATAAATAATAGAGAAGTATTACAACAAATAATATACCTCAATAAATACTGTACACTTAACACCTTCTTAAAAGAACAAATCCAAATTCTGCCAGGAAACATAATGCAATAGGGATAATATATTGTCTACTCATGCTATTGTCCTTCCCTCTGTCATGGGGATGCGTGACCTGGCTGCCCAAAAACGAAGAACACAGTCAAACGTATAGAGCATATTTAACTAAGATGTTTGGCAAGCAATAACATCCTTTTACATAATAGTACACTGTAGTATGTAATTAAACTGTAATTAATTATGTAATAAATGGCCTTTCTCATTTAAAATATTGTTTTATATCCCATTTCAACATACATACATATAATTTGTATACATGTAGTAATTAAATAAAATGGACTGCTTTTAAACGAATGTCTGATTATCCGAATATTTGATTATTCGAATAGGGTCTGGTCCCAATTGATTCGGATAAATGGAGTTTTACTGTACCTCCACCAGCTAATCCTAATTTAATGACGTGTGGTTCTTCAACCGTTAACAATTTTGAAGTGATACCCAATTATGGGTGATGGTAACTGTTTATTTCGTGCAATCTCATTGTTTATTTGGAACTGAAGATAGACAACCATGAACTAACCATGGTTGTTTGACTGCTGTTTCAAACACTGCAGCAATTTCAGAAGTAGTAGGATCATTATAACGCCACTGATCCGCAAATGGTTCATGGTAGAATCGCATAACAAAATTTATTGGTGAACAATTTTCTTTAAGGGTAAGGGCTTTTTCATGAACAGACATTCTCATTTCATTAACTTTGGCAAAATCAAGAATATATATGTGACCATATGAAGTACTTTGGGAATCATCAGGATATAATGGAGAAATTCTGAGATGAACCATGCCATGGATTCTGAGATGAACCATGCCATGGATTCTGAAGGAATTTAGTTAGGTGGTAAATCAACTTTTGCACCACATGAAACAAATGACATTGCTTTGTATTGGCGAATGTTGTCTCTGAAATTTTTAGATCTTTCATTACTGCCAGAGAACAACTCTTTCATTTCTTCAAGTGTAGTAGAAGCTGGAAGTTTGATTTTTCTATCATAGCAACAGAGAGTGAACTTTCTAGTTGTATTCTTCTCAGGTATTTAAAATGCTGAGAAATACTGACAAACTCCTATAAGACCACCTACAGAGTAAGAACTGACATCTGGAGTAGCATCAGAAACCTTGAAGCAAATCTAAACTTTTTTCTACTCCTACATACTCTGCTCTCCCGCTCTATTTGAGCTTTGGCCTTTGTCTCACGGCAGCAAGTCAGAGTGGTCTTTGCCTTTAGTCCTCTTAATGTCAGGATCAACAACAACAGAATTTATATGAAGTATTTCCCTTAGGGTTTCTATAACTATCCTTCAAGACACTATAATGCCCATTATATAGGTTTCCTGAGAATAGCAAGTGATGAATAGTCCCTCCAGAACCATAATTAGCAATTATGTCACTATTATCCTGATAAACTCTAAACAAACAATTTGCTCATTCATACTCTAAAGTTCAGCATGTCCTGCATACTGGCCAGCGGCTCTCATTGACGTTTATAATAAGTAGCATTTTTAATGCTTTGCCCATATGTTTCGTCCTCAACAATAACATTTTTAAATGCATGCCACTTCTTAGCAATGTGGTCATTATGGTGTGGAGGTCGAGGGTGACTTGTAGAGCGGATCGGTGGTTGCTGGTGAACAATGGGTGTGCCACATGGAGACTGGTGTGTGGGGAAGTAGTGAAAGAGGGTGGACAGAGTAAGGCACATTTTTGCGTACTGTTGTGAAATAAAGTTTTAGTTTGTACCTGGAAGGTGTTTGATTATTCCGTGTTGAGCTACAGACTGAGACCCATCCTTCACCAAAATGTAATTGCGCTGTACCGTGGGATGGCTCAAGTCCAGAGAAGTGATAGCATCACGGGCAGCACTCAGAGCGTTAAATCATAACTCGGCAGCTGAGCAAAACAACAATTTATTGCAAAAAGAAACCATTAATTCTTATTAAAAAAATCAGGCAGAAGGCCACACTATCAACAATTACAACACAAAAAGTAAACAATAACATATTAAACACAAATTCAGAAAAAAACATATTAACAACAAGAACAGATGCCAAAATTTTAAAATGTCAAAAACAGTGAAAACAAAATATATCTAAAAAAATATGATGAAATAAATTACATAAAAAATTTTTTAAATTTGAACAAAACCAATTAACTGACAATTTAGCTTACATCCTATGATTCCACCGAGGCCAGGAAGTCAGTCGCCATTCCTGGGCAGCTCCGAATAGAAGAATTTAAAAACTTTATAAAATAAATCCCCTTTTGGTGATAATATAAAATTAGGAAAATAAAAATAAAATATAAAAGTTTATCTCGGTCGTGAAGAAAGCTCTTTTAGACAGCTGAAGGATGGGCTGCAACAGGGGTCTGTACTTGTTCCAATTTTATTCAACGTGTATACCGCTGACATCCCAATCAAAAAGTATAGAAAATTTATATATGCGGATGAGATTGCTTTAGCTTACTAACATAAGAACTTCTCAACTACTGAAGAAACACTCACAAGTGACCTTGCAGCCCTCGAAGAATATTTTAGAACCTGAAAGCTAAATACTAACCAATCAAAAACCGAAGTAGCCTGCTTCCACTTAAGTAACAGACTGGCTAATTTAAAACTGAACATCTTCCTAAATGATGTAAAACTCCATCATAATGATCATCCACAGTACCTGGGAGTAACGTTAGATCGATCACTGACCATTAAAAGCCATCTTCAAAAAACAGCAGCTAAAATTAAAACCAGGGCAAATGTATTACATCATATTTCCGGAACAACCTGGGGAGCCAACGCACACGTTCTGCATACAACTGCTTTGTCTTTGGTCTATTCAGCTGCTGAGTAGTGGCTCCCGTATGGCTAATAGTATTCACACTAAAGCGGTCTTAATAGTGTCATGAGAGCTATTAGTGGGACTCTCATGTCAACTCCACTTCCTTGGCTCCCAGTGCTGTGCAATATAGCTCCTCCAGAAATAAGAAGTCAGGAGGCACTACAAGAATGTACTCAAAGAATTCAATAAGATCTTGAATGCCCTGTATCTACCCATTATACAGGATTTTCCACGTCAGAACGGTGGCTTAAAATCTCAAAACCCAACTGTACTTACTGTTTTCCATTTAAGCAGATCAAACTTCTCGTCCAATACCAGCTAGTGGCAGCGTGGAACTGTTTTGATGGACGTAATAAGTTCCTTATTAACGATCCGTCAATACCTGTATGTGGGATGAAACTCCCTCGTAGGGAGTGGACACTCTTGAATCAGTTCCAAACTGGCAGATGCAATTACTGGAAATATAAATGGGGATTGACACTTGATCAGTCATGTGATTGCGATAAGTCTCCAAACAATGGATCACATAGTTACAGTCTGCTTTTTTACAGAGGAATAGGTCAGCATACATAGAATCAGCAAGGCAGGTCTTAGATGGCTCGATGGATTGGACTTAGCTTTGTGACAGGAGATCACTTTACATTTTTAATCATTGAATATACAATCATGGCTTTTGGATATATATCAAAATATACACCGCAGCTTTAATTAACAAATGGTAGCTGACAACAAACCATACAAAATATATATATATATATATATATTTATAATATAATGTATATGCTTTATATTCCTCAGCCTTCTCAAGAAATGTTGGTCATATGGACAAAGACCATTTATTAGTTATTTTTTGTGAAAACTAATAAAGAATGGAATCAAATATTGTTGAGCCAAAAATATTTGTACAAAAATATTTACTACACAGCATTTGTGTTTACATGCTATTCTGCATTTCCAAATTATGCTATGGCTTAGAAAACTTTTCGACATTCATTATAACTCATATGTACTGTATGTATAGTATTTATTTTAATGAGAGTTTTGTCTAAAAAGCTTCAAATAGGGGAAGAATGTCTGAACTTTATGCATGTTTCTGTGTACTTGTATCTATCAAGAATCTGACTTCTTGATGAACTATCCTCTTCTTAATAAATCTTAAACTATAATCTATTTCTATGAATACTAACCTTTGATTATTTTATAGTAAATTCAACATCCTACAATCATGTAATTGAAGAATTCATTGATGGAGAAAGTTTTGTTCATAAACCAGTAATAACACTTACTTGTAGAGGGACACACATGATAACTGTCACTAAAAAGAATTTAATCCAAAATCAATTAAATTTGCAAAATACTACTAAAAAAGAATGTTTATCATTTTTATTTTTAAGGATGACAAACATATTTGAATTCAATATAATGATACTTTGTTTCCATTCTTTGAGCCAATGTTCTTTGGCTCTTTCTACAGGTTATTGGTGATATCTGATAAGTCTATGCCAGATTAACAGCAATAAAAATCTTAATATGATGTATATTTTTCAAACAAATAAGTATACAAATTCTGTATAGTGGATGTAAGTAGATCTTCATAAGTACAGTCCAAATAAGTAAATAAACATAAAATACTGCAAACTAAGCGAGTTGAATCTAGTCTGTATTAGCATGAATAGGATAATAGCAACACAAACTCTATATAATTAGTGACTCGCTTCGCTCATTGGGGGCTTCGCCCCCAAACCCCCCTTGAACTCTTGGCTTCATTATGACTTAAAAAATAATCTTGAGCTTTCAAAGTAGATCAATGACTACCTAAGTTGATCATCAGTGACCTTAACACATTCGTAATGGTTTCACAGAAGATATTGGGTGTTTAGCTAGTACGATCATGGTTGGTTATCTAAGTCAAGTATAGTTAGCTGTTAAAGTTCATCACGGGTATTTACCGATTTATTCCGCGGAACCTACTTAAGTTTATGACGGTCGACTTCCCCAGGCTATAGAAGATGATCGCAGGAGTTACCTAAGTTGATCACAGTTGCTACCCAAACTAATCACAGTTGCTACCTAAGTTAATCACGGAGAACTATCCAAGTTGATCACGGAGATAATCCGCATTGATCACAGGCGGCATCAAGAAGGGCTGGAAAAATTGTACACAGAGGGTTTCCTAAGTTAAAAACGGCACACTACCCAAGTTGGTTATAGGGGGCTACACAAGTTGATCAAGGGGGTACCCAAGCTAATGATGGGTAGCACCCAATGATCACGAGGTATACCCATGTTGATTAAGGGGAACCTAGGTAGATAACAAGTCATTACCGGTGATTACCCAAGTTGATAACAGGAGTTTCCCAACTTGATCACGGTGGGCTGCCAAGTTAATCACGAGGTTTACGTACGTTAATCACGGGGGACATCTAATTTGTCACGGATGGCTACCCAAATTAATACCAGGGGCTTCGCAAGTTGATTACCGGGGGCTTCTCAACTTGATCATGGGGGCTACCAAAGGTGATCACAAGGGCTACCTACGTTGATTGCTGGGGCTAGCTATATTAATTACGGGTGGCTACCCAAGTTGATCCCAGGGGCCTTCCTGAGTTGATCATGGTTGGCCATCTAAGTTAATTACGGGGGATACTCGAATTGATCACGGGGAGCTAGCCAAGTTGATTAGGAACCTGCTGTAGGTTTGAGAACCAATAGCTACACAAGCTTATCACAATTGGCTACCCAAGCTGATTGCTACGCAGGCTGATCACAGATGCTACCCAGGTTAATCACCGGGACCTACCCAAGTTGAACACGGGAGCTACTCTAGTTGATCACGGGGAGTTAACCAAGATTACCATGAGTGCTGCCCATCATAATCAAGGGTGGTACCAAAGTTGATAATGGAAGCTACCAAAGTTAATAACGGCTCGGTTGTAACCCAGCTTATCATGGGTGCTACCCAAATTAATCATGTGAGCTACCCAATTCGATTACGGGAAAGGGAACTAACCATATTGATCACAAGGGACTACCCAAGTTTATCACGGATGGTTAGGGGTTACCCAAGATGATCATAGTGGTCTACCTGAGTTGATCACTGGAGCTGTCCAAGCTGATCATGGCTGACTACCTAAGTTAATCACGGTAGGCAACAACATTTGATCACGGGGACTACGAAAGATAATCACGGGTGGTTTTAACTTCATAACTTATTTTAATTTTGCTTAATTGGGAGAAACTATCCCAAAAAAATCGTATGTTTTCGAAAAACACAACTTTACCGACAATTTGTGAGGAAACTATAGTATGTACTACAAAAATGTATCTGACACTTTTTGTATTGAATTTAACTGTCAATTTTATATATCATTAGATGATATCCAAACTAAACGTTACAGCTTCAGTAAAACAAAAACTTCAACTGTGCAAACAGGTAAGTGTTTTCTTGTCAAGCATTTTGAATATTTTCTGGTTTATGAAAAGTGCAAACTCTAAATTAATACCAACTTTTTTTAATAAAAGAAGAGGTAAATAATGAATGAGTTTTTAAGGTCTAGATTCTTTTAATAATTCTTAAATGGGAGGAACTACTAAAAAAATCACATGTTTTCGACAAAATTGAGAACTTTAATGACCTTTTGTGAGGAAACCACCACATAAATGTATACACCACTTTTTGTACACTATTTCACTGTCAATTTAAATATTTTATTAGATGTTGTCCAAACTAAATATTACAGCTTCAGTAAAATAAAACTTCAACTCTGCAAATAGGTCGGAGTTTTCATGTCAGCCATTTTGATTTTTTTGTAGGTTATGAAAAGTTACAAATCAAATTTTATAGCAGTTTTCATAACAAAGTAATAAAGGTAGACACTGAGTAAGGTTTTAAGTTCTTACGAAATCTTAAAAAGCAATAAAATACGAAAAACCTAACAAAAATATAATGATTACCCCCAAGTTGATCACAGGGGCCTCCAACACTCCCCTCCAGGGAGGGGGTCTACCCAAGATGATCATAAGTGGTTAGCTGGTCAACAGAGTGGTAAACGTAAATAGTGTGCAATTGTTTTAATCATGCTTAAATGGGAGGATATATTCAAAAAAATCATATTTTTTTACAAAAAGCTCAACTTAACCAACTTTTTGTGAGGAAACTGTTGCATATACAGCATATAAGTATATAAACATTCTTGTAGCAAACATTATTGAAATTAAACAACATCATCTGATGTCTTCTAAACGAAATATTGCAACTACAGAAAAATAAATAACAACAGTACACGAAAGACAGCACTTTCATAAAATATTAATGAAAACAACTTTTTTAATAGAGCCTCAGTACATACTTACAACACAAGGAAAAAGCTAAACTTGGATACACCACAAATCAGATTGAGCAAAACAAAGTCTAGCCATAAGTTTAATCAAATTCAGTTTTATAATAAGTTACCGATTACGATCAGGTCTCAGAGTTTACCTAAATTTAAATTACGCATCCAAAGCATATTGAAACAAAATGTAATTTATACAATTAATGAATTTTTTAACCTTTCGTTTCCTGAAGAATGCTGACTTCCCCCAACTCACATCGTAAAGATTGTATTGCTAACTTTTATATATTAGATAATACCTGTAGTTTTATTCTTCATTTTACTTTTGAGTACTTTTGTTTGTTTTTAGCAAATATGTAATTTTACTACATTTATTATGTAATTCTTACCATGTGACAATGCCTATTGTATATTAACATGTATTTACTGGCAATAAATAAATTGAAATTGAAAATATTTTGAAGTTTTGTTTGTATTGAAAGGTAAAATGTCAAATAAAAACACAGTTGAATATTCTGTAAGGTTTATACTTTCCAACTTATTTTATTCATACTTAAATGGGAGGAACTATTCTATAAAATCATGTGTTATTGACAAATCTCAACTTTACCGATTTTTTTGTAAGGAAACAGAAGAATATTTAACAAAAAGTATATTAAAATCTTTGTATACAATTTAATTGTTAGTAGAAATATTTCATTTTATGTTATCTTAATTAAATATTACAGCTTCAGTAAAAAAACCTCACCTGTGCAAACAGGTAAGTGCTCTCTCTTCAGCCATTTTGAATTTTGTCTAGGTTATGAAATTGCCAAATAAAATGTTACATAATTTTTGATAACAGAAAATTGAAGGTAAATATTATGTAGGGTTTTAAGTTTATAGCTTCTTTTAATCATATTTAAATGGGATGAATTATTTCAAAAAAATCACATGTTTTCGACAAAATTAAAATTACCAACTTTTTGTGAAGGAACTATAGTGTTCCATAAAAATGTATATAGAACTTTTTGTACAAAATATTTTGAACTCTTCGTTTGATTCTATCTAAATCAAGTTAAAATTAAGTCGAATTCAGATAGTAACAATGACTACACATGTTCATATACACTCATTCACTCCTCATATTCTCGCCCATATCTCTACGATCGGCGTCTTAGAGATGAATAATAATAATGAATAATAAAGTAAATATAACAGCATCTGTAAAATAAAAACTTCAACTGTGAAATCAGTTCAGCAGTTTCACGTCAGCCATTTTGAATTTTTTCTGGGCTATGAAAAATGCAAAATCTATTTGTATAGCATTTTTCTTGACAGAAAAATTAAGGTAAATAGTGTGTAAGGATTTAAGTTACTAGCTTATTTTAATCATGCTTAAATGGGAGATTATTAAGCATATTAAAACATTTCCAAAATAATCACATGTTTTCGACAAAACTCAACTTTACCGACTTTTTGTGAGGATACTATAGTTTTTACCATAAAAATGTAGATGACATTTTTTTACATAATTTAATTTTAAATCTGAATATTTCGTTAGATTCTATCTAAATTAAATATTACAGCGTCAGTATAACAACAACCTTAACTCTGCAAAAAGGTCAGCAGTTTCACGTCAGCCATTTTG
The DNA here is from genome assembly GCA_035578905.1 of Stictocephala bisonia. NCBI lineage: Eukaryota > Metazoa > Arthropoda > Insecta > Hemiptera > Membracidae > Stictocephala > Stictocephala bisonia. The sequence goes on from JAQJVL010000358.1 coordinate 93,424, forward strand.
AATTTTTTCTAGGTTATGAAAAGTGAAAAATCAAATTTCAATGGGGTTTTAGTGACAAAGTAGTAAATCTAAACAGTCTGTACGATTTTAAGTTCTTAAATTATCGTAGTACGGTAATAAAATACGAAAACCTAACAAAAATAGAATTTTTTGAACAAAAAGTGAAATTTAATGATTTTTGCGTAGTCAATATCAAAAATACAACAAAATTACCTTTCAACAAAATTGTAGGAAATTTAATTACAAATCTGGGATATGGTGTCAGATTTGCTCTACAACCAACGGTTTGCGCTCAATGAAGCCGCAAGTAAAACTCTGCACACAATTCAAAATTTCCATCCGCCATTTTGATTTTTTTGGGGGTTAAAAATTAATAATTTGTAGTTTTTTGGAAATTTCCCGTTGGTTGCTTGGTAAAAGCTACAAGTGTGCAAAATTTCAACTTTCTAGCTCATATGGAAGTGGGTTAGAATTTGTATACGTGAGTGAGTGAGTTACACATGCAGCTTTATAGATATTATATAATAAGCTAAATATGCTTGAATGAAATTTACAAAAATATAAATAATTCAATGCTAGCCTGTCCATAACGTTAGAATGTAAATGAAAAGTTTCTATTAACATCATTTTTATGTTTTAGTTGTGGATTTACAACAATTTGGTTCCAAATGAATATAAACCAACAAAAACAATATATAAAGGTGTTTTTAATTTATCAGCCACTTTCAACTTCCAGTCTGATCTGCCGATACTTCCCATGTATTGGTTGGAATACATTACCGAAGAGGACAGAAGGTGATTCAACAAAACTATATTAAGGAAATATTGTATTATAACATAATATGCCTGTACCAATCAGAGAACTGGTCAAAATAAAAGTCCCATGTTGCCCTACTGGACTTTGGTCAGACAAACCAAAACCAAATAAATGCTATGTTATTTGTGGTTTTTGGTGTTTGTTGATTCTTGTAATAACTTGTTTTACGATTAGGTGTCATCAGTTCTCAAAACTAACTGGTGGGTGAATGTTTTGTCTGCCTTACAACAATTTTAAATGTAACAAGCTGCGGGGGTTTTATGAAATAATTCCAACTTTAAACTGCCACCAAATTTGATAGACTAATGTTAGAGACCTCTAGTTTCTGCCATTCTTCTTCTTTTAATATTACCTTTAAAATGATGTGTCATTTGATAGGGGTTCCTATTTAAAAATTTTGACTTACCCCCAAACTACCCCCTTTTCAGAGGGGGTGTAAAAAATTTGCATACATAAAAAAACTCCTTAGTTGGTTATATAAACATTCCCAGAAGTAAATCACTTTATCTGTATTCATAAGAAAGTTAATAGGGGGGGTGGGACTTTTAAGACACCCTGTATAGAAGTTTTAACAGAGAAGAAAAAGTCCTTTAACTGTTGAATATAGGAGGGTAAATTCTAAAGGAATCTCAGATGAGAAATCAAGAAATAAAATATTCTTCATTTTCATTCAATTTCCAGCAACCAATCTACCAATATAAAACCAAACAATTTAAAAATATTGTATTCAGGAACTAAACAATAGGAAACAAATTACTGTCAGCTTATTAATCTTTTGTTTAGGAAAAATAATAAGTTGTAGTACATATACATTAAAAATTCATTATGATAAAACTATTACTTCATTACAATGAATATTACTACAAATATCTATCTACAACAAATTTGATATATGTACTCTGAACTACTTATGCAGGTCTACATTAAATGTTCAAAGATGTTGGAATATCCTTCATTTTGAATTCTTTTTTGTTTCTCGTTCATTTTTGTTTTATTTTTTTTACCAATCTTGGTTAATCGATCATCTCTTAAGTCATTTGAATTCTTTTTCATTGAATAATACTACTTGCATTTGACCAAAAGATCTGTCATGTAAGTTGTGTGTTTCTTCCGTTCAGAGCTGAACCAATCATGCCAAAGCTTATTGCTTTCATTTACAATAACTTTTTCCAAGTGTCTATCTTATATATCTTGATCATATATTTCTTATATTCTTTGGGAATTTTTGGGGAAAATACTTAACTTGATTTTCTACTACAATGTGGAAATATTGTGAATGTTTTTTAAAGTGCTATAATTCACCAGAGTGCCTTGTAAACGGCTTAAAAAACATAAAAGGTAAATGGTAAAAGAAATGACCTCTTTATTTGTTTCGCAACCAATGCTTTTTATGTTTTCCACAACCAGTTTGGATGTTCTCACTTCATCTTCAGTTAGTAGGTATTAAAAATTCACTTACACTCTAAAACCAACATTAAATTTTCTATTTTAAAACATCTAGCGTAAACTGCTTCTACACTGTTATAACTTAAACTGTATTTATGGTCAAAACTGTTGGCTTGCCGATTTGATTTGGATTATTTTTGTTGAAGTTCTTCTTTGTTTATAAAACCTTTCTTAGTGTAAATATTAGAATTTTCTCTAAGGTAGGCTTATATTAGATATATGTTTAACCTATATTATAAGTAAATATTTAAAAAGTATAATATGGAATGGAAATGGGGGTTATGGAAAAATGTTGTTTTTATAATTCAAAATGTCTACATAACTAAGATATATATATATATATATATATATATATATATATATATATATGTATGTATATAATTATTTCAAATGTAGTCCGGTTTTGGAATATATATTTATATTATGTTTTAGGCAAACAATTTATCTGTACTTCAAACCCGAAAATGATAGTCTATGAGCAACCTAAAATTAGCTACCAAGGAATAAATAATTTTCAATGCGTTATCCAAGACAATATACGAATCTTATAAAAATGTATTAAAGAAGATGCAAACCATACAAAAGCATTGTACAAATATTTATTACAAGAATATAACAATATAACATGCATAAGTAAAAACAACTCATAAACACTAAACTAGCAAATGACAGACATTCTTCACCCAAAGATATTATTGTTGTCATAGAATTAATTGATTTTTATGAAAAATCATAATATTCAGCATTTAATTATGTTTTATGGAGCCAGTGTCCTTAACGTCACTGCCACTACCAAAAATTCAGCATAAATGTCAAAGCCTCAATTGACAAACTGGACAGACAGAAAGAAGAATCATGACAACTGTTATAGATGATTTTCGCTCTCACTTCAATCCCAAGACCTTTCTTGTACCACATGCAATATCTCTGTCTCTCTCACACTGACTGTACTTGGAGCAGAGCACTGTCTCGACTTAGCAAACTTCAATTCACGCCTAAAGAAAATAGACTGACTTTTCACCATAAGGTCTGTTTTTCTTATAGAGATTTGTATTCATTGGTTCTAGTTGCCGTGGTTAGTACCAATATACATATACATTACATTAGAGACGGTTAGATTGAATACAATCAACTTCTAAAGATAAAAATACTTATGAGAATGATCTATAAATAGGATTGTGGTGATTTCTATGTACTTAAGTACTTTGAAGCAATTTTAATGTTGTCTTTACCTTTGTACACTGTTTATGATTTACAAATTAATTGTATTACTGTTATACTATATTCTACTTTAAAATGGGTTAATCTCGCTTAGCAATAATGGAAGAACTCAGGATCGCATTTCTGAATTAATATCATTTATTTAAATATGAGTTGCATAGTCATTTTAAACTATAGTCAATTAATACCAAATGCAAATTTTACAGATTATTCAACAGTGAAATAAAATTTAGTTTAACAGTGAGATAAACTTGACATATTGTTTAACACATTTGCTGCGGCAGCACATGTATCCGATATACATAAGTTCTTAGGTATGCTGAACATTCTTATGAATTTGTTCCAAACTTGATTGAAATAACCAAACCAGTTCTGACAAAACTGGAGAACATTACAGAACTGATAAGAAACAGATTTGATCTCATAAAGAGAACAGTAAAGTACAAGATGATAAGATCAGTTCACCTGTTAAATTGTTTAAAATTAAAAAGAACAAAAAAAAGTCAAAACAAAAGACCTTAAAAAAGATCCCCAAAACCCCCCCCGAGGGGAAAAGGTCCCCTAAGGAACTTAAAATTGCCAAATTTGTCCAAAAAAAGTTTTTAAGAGTAAAATGAAAACAATGATTTTTTAAAAATTAGATTTCCTGTTGATGTTTTGGGATGAATTTTTTTTTTTAAAGAAATTTGTTTTTTTTAAAACCTATAAATTTTTTTTAACAAAATTTTCAAATAATAAAATTCCCCTTATTTTTAAAAGTGAAAAAATTAAAACAATTTCCCTAAAACAAAAAAAACCCAAGAGAAAAAAGTAAAAAAAATTGGGCCCTCCCCCCAAAACCCCGCAAATCAAAAAAGAAATTCTTTCAGAAAAATAAATTTCCAAAAATATGGGAACTGCAAAAATTAAATTTTTTAAAAAAATTTCCCAAAAAAAAGCAAAAAGGCAAAATAAAAATTCAAATTAAAAACCCCCCCCAAAATTCCAGCCCCGGTAAAAGTAAAAAGGGGTTTTCAAAAAATTTTAAAAAAAGGGCAAAGAACAAAAAAAAAAAATTCAAAAGAAAAGGATGGGCCTAAAAATTTTATTTTCCCCCGTAAAATCTGCTTTTGTGTTTTCTACATAAAAAATTTCAAAACTTAAAATTTAACTGACAGAAAAAATTTTGAAACCATAAATTGAACTACCCAAAAGTGCCTCTTAAAATAAAAAAAAATCAATATAAAAAAAAAAAAAAAAAACATTTCCAAAAATCCACTTTTAATTTTTTCTAACCGGAAAATCGCCTGATTTTACAACCCCCAAAAAGCAAAAAATTTTTTTTTAAAACTTGAAAAAACCCCCCGGGAATTTCGTTCAAAAAAAATTTAAATAAAAAAATACCCAGAGTTTTTGTTTTCAAAAATAAAACAGTATTTTACACCCTTTAACCCAAAAAGGCAATTTCTTTTTAAAAATGTGGGGTTACTTTGGACAGCTGTTTTTTAAAGTAAAAAGCAAAACAAAAAAAAAGTCCCTGAAAATATGAAAGTCAAGTTTAACAAATCAGATAACATGTATTTATAATGAATTAACATTATACTTTACAAATCATATTTTGTTCTAGTTACTATAACAATTAATTGCTCAAAGTGGTGGCCTTCGTTAAATATGCATGCATCCAGGCACCTCCTCATTGACTGGCAGACTCCTTCAAAAATACCAGGTGTCTGCTGGATTGTAGCAATGCCATTTTTTAATATCCTTACTCGTAATTATTCGATGTTGTAGACAGGAGTGGCATAAACCAGTGACTTAGGTGGCTCCACAAGAAAAAGTCCAAGGGATTGAGGTCGGGGGACCTTTCAGGCCAAGGAACTGGGTCTCCTTGACCGATCCACCTGGTGTATACTCTATCCAAATGGGTTCGAACATTTAAACTAAAGTAAGCTGGAGTCCTGTCTTGCATAAACCACATTTGATTACGTGTGTTTAATGGCAAATCTGCTAGAAGAGGTGGAAAGTCATCAGTCAAAAATTGAAGATATGTCTGACCATTAACATTATTAGCCAAGAACCTTACTAACAATCTGTCACCAATTATGCCGGTCCAAACATTTAAAGAAAACTTTTATTGGTGATGATACTATGTAATTGCATGTAGGTTTTTAATAGACCAATTGAGAGAGTTCTGAAAAACAAAACTTGTTCTTGAAAATTTGGCCTCATCCGTAAAAAAAACATTACTCAAGAAATTTGGATTCAGAGATTTTTCGATAAACCACTGACAAAGTTGCATTCGGGATGTCGGGATGTGATTATACAAGGTAACAGTGAGTGAACTCGTTGTACGTGGATAGGATGGAAGTTGCTGTTCATTTAATACAGTCCAGACTGTTGTATTGCTGACCAAGTTCTCCAGTATTTTTGTTGGGATAGTCTGATATGACATTCAATAAGGATTCGTCTAATTCTGGAGTCCTTACTGAAACCGGTCGGCCTAAATTACCTTTTCTCTGGTGATTAAAGCTTCCTGTCTTTGCAAGTCGTTGATAAATCTTTGTAAAAGTTGTATAACAAGGTATCACACTATTTGGAAAACGTTCCTGGTACAGTCTTCTTGCTTGAGAATTACTACAATGAACAATGCCATACATAAAATGCGTGTCGGCCATTTATGAATTGGTAAAATTGTACATTGCATTTTCTGTCATTATTTGTTAATAAAAGGAAACTATGAAAAGAATAAAAAAGAACTATTATATAAGAAGAAACTAAGGTACAAACACTAACTAATTAAAACTAACAATATACTAAATAACTTTACAGAAACTTGTATATAAAACAGTGTTCTTTTTTTCTTATAAATAATGCCAACAATGAAAACCAAACCTAATATTAATAACAAACTTTTTAAAAAAACGGGTTTTTTACCACATTGAAAGAAAAACCTTTTTTAAAACAGAACACCCCAAAAAAAAAAACACTACCCATTTGAAATTCTAAAACCCCCTTTGTTTTGAATAAAATTTTTTTGAAATTTTTTTTTTTTATTTTTAAAAAAAAAGGGGCCCCCACCAAAAATTTAAAAAAATCAAAAAAAAGTTTTTGGAAAAATACCCACCAATGAAAAATTAAAATTCCCCCAAAACCCGGAAAAACCCCTTTATAAATTAAAAAAAAAAAAATTTCCCCAAGGGTTAACAACCACCCAAAAGAAAAAAATTTAACCTTCCCCCAAAATTTTTTCCCCAATTAATAATAATTTTTATTTAAAAAAAAACCCCCCCGCAGCCCGGGAAAAAAAGGGGGGAAAAGCTTTTATTTAGAACCCTAAAAGGTTTTTCAAACCCCCTTTAAAACTTTCGGTCCACCGGCAACTCTTTTCCTCCAAAAAAAAGCGAGCTAAACCCATTCAACTTTTTAAAAAAAGGTTAGTTTACAAAATATTTTTCAAAAATTTGGAAAAAGCCCAAAAAAAATTCCAACTATTTTTGACTCCCCCGTTCATGTTTTTATTATTAAAAAAGGTGACCAAAATTTGCGAGATATTTTTTTAAATTTAAAGGGAAAACAAAAAATTTTTTGCTTTTTTATATCAAAAATCTTAGCAAACAAATAGAACGGGACGGGAAATTTTTAGTACTGTATAGTGTTTTCCGATTTCTAGAAATATGACAAACAAGGGAAAATTTGTTCACCCCCCAGTTTTATCTTTGGGCCATTTTTTCCCCACAAAAACAATGCTTCCCTTGTCATTTTTTCCACATCCATCTTGGATTTTAAACCCCGGTTTCAAAAAAAAAAGGGAAAACCTTTTTGCTGTCTACAGAAAAACTTTTTAAAAGCTGATATTTTTGGGGCCCTTTAAACCAACTTAACTTTACAAAAAAAAACATTGCGAAAAAAACCCCCCTTAAAAAAATTTTAAACCAAAACAAAAGAAAGTTTTTTAAAACAAATTTTTGTGCACAAAACCCCCAAAAAAATTAAACCCAGCCAAACCCTGTAAAACCACATTTTTAAAAAGGGTTTCCCAAAAAAGGCTTTTGAAGGGGAAAACCCCAAAAAAATTTTTTAAACCAACCCCACCCCGGTTTTGGAAACCCCAAATGGAAAGAAAAATTAATTATTTTTTAAAAATTTTTAAATAAATTTTAAAAAAAAAATTTTTTTATTTTGGGGAATAAAACCAAGACCCGGAAAAGGCTTTAAAAACCGGAAGTAAAAAAATAAAATTTTTCCCCCCTTAAAATAAAACCCCCCAATTTAAAATTAAAAATTTTAAAAAAAAATTACATTCCCGATGGCCCAAAACCAAGGTTTAAAAACCCTTTTAAACCGGGCCCCAAAAACTACCAAAAGACTTTTAAGGGCCCAAAGTAAAAAGAAACCCCCCCAAATTTCCCCCAAAAGCCTTTGCGCCCAAATGCTGTTTTTAAAACTCTGAAACATTTTTCAAACCCTTTGAGAAAGGGTTTTGAAAAAATATTTTTTAAAAAAATTTTGTTTGGAAACCCAAACCCGGGTTGGGCCAGAACCCCCGACTGGAAATTTTCATTTTTGGGCAGTAACCCTGGCTACTGTAAGCTGAATGCTCCCCCAAACTTTTTCCCTTATTTCGCCCATAACAAACACTTTTCTGTTTTGGGAAAAAAGCCTTTTTTTTTTGTGAAATTTTGGAAACGTTGTTATTTTTAAAACCCCAAGGGGTTTCTTTAAAACCCGAAAAAAAAAATTTATCCCCCTTTCAAAAAAAAAACCCCGGTTTTAAAAAAATTTAAAATTTTTTCTTGAAGAAAAAAACAAAAAAACCCCACAAATTTTTAAAAAAAATTTAATAACCACCCCCGGAAGTTAAATTAAAATTTCCCTTTAAAAGAAATTTTTTTAAAAATTTTTTACATTTAAATTTAAAAAAGAACAAAACAAAGAAAATGCATTTAATAGAAGTAAAAGAAATAAAGATCAGTTAATTGAAAAACAATTATTGCTTTTGAAGCAGTAAATGAAAAATTTATACTACTAGTTATCCCCCCAAAAAAGAAAGGCGAAATGGGGGAAAATTTAAAAAATTTTTTAAAAAAAACCAAAAATTTTTAATTACCCTTTTAAGAAGATAAATTTTTAAAAATTATAAAACCCACAAAAAAAATTAAATTTTTTTCCGTTTTAACAAAACCCCCAATTTTTCCAAAAATTAAATTTAAAATTTTCTACTTTAATATCAAAAAATGAGGTTCTTTTTATATTTCTAAAAAAAAGGTTTTCAACTAAAACCCCGGGTTTTTGGATTTAAAACCCCCCATGGTCAAAGGACGCCCGAATCCATATTTGGGAAAAAAGTTTTTTTAAAAAACAGAAAAATTAAAAGAAACCCCCCCAAAAGCCCCCAATTTGAAGAAAATTTTAAAAAAAAAAAAAAAAACCCGAAAAATTTAAAGTAATTAAAGAAAATAACCAAAATTAAAAAAAGTTTTTTTACAAAAAAAACAAAACAAAATTTAACCCGAATTTTTTAAAAAACAACCCCCCCAAAACTTTTTTATAACCACAAATAAAAAATAAAAAACAAAATTTTCCAAAAAAGTTAAAACCCCCAAAAAAAAAAAATATTTAATTTTTAAAATTTTAAAAACCCAAAAAAGGCCCCAAGAAACCCCTTCCCCCCTCCCCCCCAGAATTTTCCCCCCCCCCACCACCCCCCCCCCTACACCCCCCCCAACGCCCTCCCCCCCCGTTAACGCCCCCCAGGGTTTGCGCCCCCCTTTTTCCCGCACCCCCCCCCCCCACCCACCCCCACACACACCCACACCCACACCCCAGGGCATTTCACGAAATTTAAAAGCAAAACACACACTTTTAGACACTCCCTCACTACCGAAAAATTTCCCCTGGAAAAGAAAAAAGGTGAAAAAAGGAAAAATTTGAACACAAACAGGGGTTATTAACCCCCACCCCCCAAATCCCAAAATTTGGGAAATAAAACCCCCACCCACCCCCACAAACACATCCCAGGGGTTTTTAAGTAGACACATAAGAAGTGTAGTCTTTAAAAAATTAAATTTATCTAAAACCCGGTTTAGAAATAAGGGGGTTTTTCGTTTTAAATTTTGGGTTTTGATTTTCAAAAAACAGCCTTTATTTTTTTAAATTTGTAATGTAATAAAAATTTTTGACGCTAGCAAAACCTAATTACACAATTTTTTTTATTTTTATTTTTTTGGGCCCTTTTTTTAAGTTTAGTCCAAAACTAATTTTTTTCACTGCAAAAATTTTCCCAGATAAAACAAAATCCCAAATTTAAAATTTTGGAAGCAGTACAAAAGCAAAGTATATGGCAGTTTCTCCACCTAAATCTTTTCTTATAATTATTGAGATTTAAAATAATACACAAAAAAAATACAGCCCCTTTAAAGGTGTTGAATAGAAACAAAAAAATAAAAAAAGACGGGAAAAATGGAAAACCTGGGAAAAAAGGTATTGTAAAGTTTGGGGGAAAGGTTATTTAATTTTTGGAAATAACACGTAACTATAATGAAAATTAATTTTGGGGGTTTGACCATTTTTTCCCCTGATATCATTTGCTATTCAAAATAAAGCTGTTTGTATTTTTCATAAAAATTTAAAACTTTTCCCTTTTTAAAACAAAAGGGGTTTCTATTCAAAATTTTTTTAAAATAACTTTGGGGTTTAAACCCCTGTTTTAAATAACTAGAAAAAGAAACCCCCAATATTTTTTAAAAGAAAAAAAACAAACTTTGTGCTTTCCAGTTCTGACCTTATCAATACATAAAAACAAGGACCTGAATTTAGAGTTTCCTTGGGGGGAAATCAAAATTACCCTATTTTAAAAATTACAAGAAGAAGGCTTTATTCTAAGACAATTTTTGAATTACTGAAATCAGTATGGAAATCTTTTATTACTAAACAAAAACACAATACTAAAAACCTTAAAGTAGACTCTCATTTCTTTTACAAAAAAAATTTTGAGGCACTTCCCCCGCCCCAACCCCTATCAAAAAGTTAAATTGAACCCAAAGCCCCGGGGCCCTTAAAAACCTCCGGGGAAAAATTCCAAAAAGTTACTTTTTACTCATAAAAAAAGAGGGCACTTTTTTAAAGGCCCCCAAAAATGGATCTTATGTATTTCTTATAGAAAAATCGAAAAAAAGTAGTTTTTATGACCTAACCTCAGAAAACACTTGGGTAAAATTTCCAAAACTTGACAGGTCTGCTTGCATAACAAATGCGAACCTTGTATCTGAATTTCAGCATGAAAACTAAAATATTTGGGGTATCAGGGGCTAAAAACTCAAATGTTAGAAAATGTATAATTTTTTAATTTTGATATTTTAATAATGAAAAATTTGTAAAACCCCCCCAAAAAGGGGACATAAAATTTAAAAAGGGCAAATTTTTCCCCCGAATCCTAATACGATTTTTAAAAAGGGCCAAAAAAATTCGGGGAAAAAGCCCCCCAAAAACAAAAAAAAACGGAACAAAAAAAAAATTTTTATTCCCAAATTGTTTTTATACACAAAAAGATTTCCAATCCAATGAAAATTTTGAAACACAAAATATCACTTTTTTTTTTTGTTTTTTTTTTTTTTGGTCCATTGTGGTTGAAAAGCCTCACTACAACATTAAAAAATAGGCACAAATATTCCAAATTGGGATGGAATATCTATTGTATTTTAAATATGGGAAAAGGGAAATACTAAAATAAAACTATATCGTTGAGTGGGTCATCAAACAAAACCCTTTTTTCACCTTTGGGATCAATAATTTCGCAGGAACAAAAAACTAGGTAATAACATAGAAAAGGAACCTTGTCGATTTTCTTTGCTAAAATTTTTTTTTCAAATTAGGTAAATTGCTAAGAAAAAAAAACCCTGATGTTTTTGTGTAAGGGAAAATGATTAGGTTTCAAAAAAGGGAAGGACATTAAATCGAACAAAAATTGTTTTGGTGTAATAATATAAGCCTTTTTGGCCATCTAGTGACTAAAGATAGCATAAAACCTGACACTACTTGAGTAGAAGCTTTATAACGACTAAATCCACCAACTAACTTAAAGCGAACTGGGGAAAAAATTTTTTGGGAAGTAAAAAAAAAAAAAAAAAAAAAAATAAAAAAAAAAAAAAAAAAAAAAAAAAAAAAAAAAAAAAAAAAAAAATAAACTGCAAAGTTTATCCCAAAAATTTTCCTAAAATTGCTAAATAAAACCATTAAAATTTTCTTTTACAGGAAAAGCCTCAATTACCAAGGAACAAAACAATATGAAGTGCTGAAAAAAATAAAGGAATTTTCTCACTTCACAAACTTGCCCATGACATAATTTTTGTGTGGTACTTCAAAATTTTTTTAATAATTTAAATTATTTAATACCATTGAAAGAAAAAATCCCCAAAGTTTTTGGTTAAAAATTAATTTCAATTTTTTTTTAATTTTAAATATTTACAATAAAAATATAAAAATTGTATAAAACATATGTTTATAATAATTAATATAGTACAGTATCAGCAGATTCATCTCTTAATATATACAACAAAATAATATATACATAATTATTTTTCTTTTAATATATACATAAATAAACCAAAAAATATGTGAAATCAAACCACAAAAAAATGTTAAAAATCAAAAAGAATGCCAAGAAAAATTACAAAATTATAGAAAATAAACCAAAAAAAATTGAAACCCAAAAATGGGAGGGGGCCAAGTACCTTCGGTCCCACCAAAAGAAAACAAAGAAAAAAACAAACCATGCAAAAAAAAACAGAAAAAATAATACATAAAATAAAAAACAAAAATTTTTTGGCGTTGGCGGCCCAGTGAGGCAAACTAGCCCAAAAAGCTACCCTTTCCCAAGGGCCCAAATATTACCACGAAGCTTAAAGGGGTTCAGGGCTGAAATTTTTGGTTTAGCTTGGCCCCATTGTTTAAAAGGATTTTCTCTTTTACTGTATCTAAAAAATTGTTTCCTGAACACTTTCATAATCAAAATTCAGTTTTTCCCTTACAGAGTTTCCCTGCCGGGTAAGCACTTGCCCCCCCCCAAAAACCCCCAACAAGAAAAAAGCTGGATTTTTTTCCAGGCGGGCCACCTGTGAGGGGCTAGGGAATTGGGCCTTTTTTTCGTTTAAAAAAATTATGCCCCATTGGGGAAAAAAACGGGCCTTTTGCTACCTTTGGCACATAGAACCCCGGGGGGAGGAAGATATAGGGATGAAAGCAGAAACACCCCGAGTGGGACCACATAAAGTATGTGGTCCGCAAAAATTTGGGAAACCTCCCCAGAAAGTGTACCCAAAAACGTTTCAAATAAAATTTTGATACACACAGTAATTTTAAATTTCTTTTTAAAAAAAATGAATTACCTGGATAATTTACCACTAGAAAAAACCCCAAAGTGGTCCCAAGAAAGAGTTTTGTCAAATAAAAATTCCAAAAAATTTTTAACACTGTCATTAAAAATTTATCACTTAAATTTTTTTGACTACCGGTTTTTAAAAAAAAAATTTTTACTTCTTTATTTTTTAAAAATTCATTTAAGAAAAAATCCATTTGTTTTAAACCATTCGGGTTTGCTTCTTTATTGTGTTTTCCCACAAAGCAAATTTAAGTTGTTAAATGTTTAAAATTTAAATTTAAAAAAAGGGGTTAAAAACGTCGGCATAGAAATTTTTTTACAAATTTACAAAATTGTGTTTGGCCCATTTATGAAAATTAAAAACAATAGAGGTTTTATTAGCAAAAAAGTCAAAATAAAACCCTAGAAAATTTATTGGGGGTTTTTAATCCTTTGGGAAATTCAAAAAATTTACCCCAATTTAGACACCCAGCTTTTATCCCCATTCGTTCTCTTCCAAAAACGCATTAAAAAAAAAGGGGAAGATTTCCCAAACAACTAAAACTGAAACCACGACATCTTCAAAAACCCTGGAAAATCAAAAAAAAAGAAACCCAACAAAAACCAAAATATATAAACTTTAATGTATGATCGAGCTGGGCCCCGGGAAAATCACCCATAGGCCTGAGATTTTATTTATTTTTTAAAATAAAAATGCCCGTGTTTTATGAAATTAAAGTTTTTAAAAATTTTTTAAAACATCCCTTTTGGAAAAAATAAATTTTTTTGACGAAACTTGTAAGCACAATGCTTAAAGAGCATAAGATTTTGGACTACCTGACTATGGTATGAATTGCCCAAATAACCCTATAAAAGGAAAAAAGTATAATTTTTAAATTTTTCCATTTTTTTAAATTATTCATTCTTCATCTCTAAACGCTGACGAAGAGATTTTGGGGCGAATAAAAAGGCATAAAATGAGTGTGATGAGTGAAATTTTGAACAGTTAGTCATTTTTTACTATCTGATTCGACTTAGCTCAAAAGGACTATTTATAAAAGCCCAATACCCAGGGCAACAAAGGGACCTACACTTTACGGGGAATCCCGGAGCCACGTAGTGTTGGCCCCTGATTTTCACAACTACAAGTTTGACACAAAATTTTCTCTTCCCTACACAACCCCGAAACCTTGAATACCAAATTAAACCCCCAGACACTGCCAAAACTTCTCAAGTAGTGTCATTTGATGACAACCATTGAGCAAAACGCCTTTTTTTGGGGTATTAAGAGAACCGGGGAAAGGGAACCAAATCCCCCAACAATCTCCCAACACTTTGTCCCCAAGTAGCTGAGTTACAGCACTGCGCCACCAGTGCCGACATGTTTAAAACTGCAGGTTCAATTTTATTTATGGTACATCATTCTCAAAATTTGCTATTATGGATATTTAGTTTATTTAAATTTTTAAATTTTAAACTAGGGGCCCCCCCAAAAACCCAACTCTGCGTGCTAAACCAAACGCTTGCTGCGCTCGTTTAACACCTGGGCCCTTTTAACTACAAAAAAAATAGTTAACTAAAATAACATACAATCACAATTTTAAAATTTTAAATTTACAGTTTTCTCACTCACACTACTTGCTTTGTTTACCTTTTAACTAAACAAGTACCCAATGGTTTTAAATTTTACCTATTTCTAGCTTTTTTAATTTTTCATTTTTTTTGTTTGTTTGTTTAACACCTGGGGCCTCTTGCACAAGTCAAATCAAATCATCTTTGTTTACATATACAGTAGAGTCTCGTTTATCCGACATAAACGGCCCCAGACACGTGGGGATAAGCAAAAAGTCGGAAATAAAGGGGGGGTTTAAAAAAAAACCCCTTTTAAAATTTTTAAATTTAAACCTGTACAGTACGTATTTTATATTATATTTTAGAAACAAATACTAAAAAACTTTTTAAAAAAAAAAAAAACAACAAATTTAAACAGCATAAAAAAAAATTTAAAAGTTTCCCTTTAGGGGTAAAAAAATAACTAATGTAGAGCCCGTATATAAAACTGAAAAAGTTAAATACAGAAACGGTTTTTATACAACACAAAACACTAATAAAAACACAAAAGTACAACAAAAATTACACATGATAAAACGTTCATTTCTATGCTGGTTTAAAAGTTGTTGATCGTGGTCCTTGGGGTTTCCCCGACGACTGCCGTTTTTTTGCTGCTAATTTTCGCCACCTTTGCAGCATTAAAAAAGTATTCCTGGGAGCTTCTTCTTGTTGCTCACAAAACCCGAAGTGGGAAATCTCAAAAGCCCTAACCCGTCGTTATGGAAATTCTCTGAGGGTCGGGGGTTTCTTCATCTAATCTTCACTTTCCCTTTTCGGCACAATTACAAAAAGTAACAATTTCGTCATCTGTTTTTCTCCAAAAAAATGTTTTTCGAACCCTCAATTTTAACCAAGTTTCAACTTCTGCCCCCAGATACATCCTCGGCAACCAGGGGGACGTTGCAAATAAAAAGGGAGAAAAGGTTTTTTTGGGTTACATTGTCCCGGTTTTTACACTTTGATCATCCCCACCACCCAAGCAGCTTCTTCCAAATTTGGCAATCGTGGAGTTTTCACGTCAGCCCCCGGGGCCTGCAATCCCAAAAGACCCATCTTTGACATTTCGTTTTTCAACTTTTGTAACAAGTCCTTTTTCCCTTTTTCCCTTTTTTTTCAATAAGTGTGGACATTTGCTTTTTTACGGTAATTTCTTTTCAGTGCCTCCCCCCAAAACCCCCGATCCATAGGTTTGGGAAATGGCGGGTTTCGTTTTGGGGGGCAAAAAAAATTGCTTTTTTTATCACCACTCGAAGTTTTGCTTCGTCAGGGGGTTTTTGGAGCAAATTTCGAGTAGCAAAAAAGCTTTTCTAGGCAGAAATTTTTTTTCTTTTTAAAAAATTTTTCAAATTTTCAGGGAAAAAACTCCCCTTAAAAAAAACCCTTTCCTTTAAAAATTTTAGAACCAACCAAGGGACTTTTTTGGTGGTAATTTTTTACCGGGAGGGCGGTTTTTGACACTTTTCCCTTAAAAAAACCCAAAGGGTTTTTTTCTTTTTCCTAAACATTGCAAGGTCCAAATTTTTTTTTTTCCTAAACCCTTTCTACAACGCCAAAAATTTTTACCTTTTTTTACTTTCGCTTGTACCAGGAGGGAGCCTTTTTGCTTTTTGGGGCAAGACCTACTGGGCAAAACCCAAATTTGGGAATTGGGCCCCCTGTCTCGTCACAATTTAAAAAACGAATTTACCGTTTGCTCCCCGTTTTTAATAATTTTTTTAAATTTTGTTCTTGAAAGGGTTCCAATTTTTAAAAAAACAGATGACCAAATTTTTCCAAACCCCACACATTTAACTGGCGGGCACCCGGGGAAAAATTTTTTTCCACCGGGGGAAGCCCAAACCCAAAACTTGCCCCGGGAAAATCTGGTTTTCCTTCGTAAAAATTTTTTTCCTAAAACTTAAAAGCTTTTTTTCCGCAAAAAAGGTTTTGAAATCGGCAAAACCTTTGTCCCCAAACTGAGTAAACCAAAATTGTACAACGCTTCACTAACTTTTTCAAAGTCACATTTTTTTCCCTAATTTTTTTTTCCTTTTTAAAGGGACTTTCCCTAATTCTTGATGTACAAACCCTTTTTTTTAAATTTTTAAAACGCCTCTTTTTCCAGTCTCCCAATGTTACCCTTTTCCAAAAAACCATAGTCGTCAGCTACCTTCTGCATTGTCTCTCCCCCCATCCCGTCTTTTGATTTTCGTCAAGTTTTTGTTGCCTTGAAAAAACAAAATTTTTTCCTTTTTCTACCATTTTACTCCACGTACAGTAATTTACACTCCTTTTGGGAAATTAACACAAACAACACACACACAGCAAACATAAAGACAAAACGCGGGGCCCCAGGAAACGCGCAACACTGGCACGAACTGACGTAGCCCTCGAAATTAAACTGACGCCCCCAAAAAAAGGGGTCACTGGCAAAAAGTTTACCGGCACCGGCGAGGCCCCAAAAAACCCCATGACACATCATTGCCATTGTCTACGGAACTCGCCGGCGACCGTAAAAGGGCGGGTTCAATTAAAAAACGGAGCCTTTGGAAAAGGGCGCAGGGCCCAAAAAAGGAACCCAAAAGCCCACTTTTACTTTCGTTTTTTTCGAAAAGTTGGGCAAAACGGCAAAGTCGGATAAAAAGGAATGTTTGGGTAAAACGAAGGGCGGATAACGAGACCCCAAATGTAACATAGGGGTACAAATATTGCGTCCCAAAAAAAAAAAAATAAAAAAAATTAATATTTAAAAAAGCATTTAGGGAAATGAACCCTAGGGTTTTATTTCCTTCGTCCTCCAGTTTAAAAATTCTTTCAGGGTGAAAAAGGAAACTGTCCACAGCCACTGTGGGCCGTGAAGTCTTCAGATTTTTACTAAATAAACTTTTTTCAGGTCTTTTTAGACCCGACATTGAGAAGACAGCGCCTCATAGGAAAAACTTTTTTCTCGAAAAGGGTTGGTGGTGTATTTAAGTGGGAAGTTGTGCCCCTTTTTTTGTGTTGTAAACGTGCTGGTCTCCCAATCTGGCTTTTTCCGGACTTCACGGTGAAAGGGTATTTTTTTAAGGGGGAAGGGAGAGTGATGCCCACATCCGTATTTTGAGTTCCTTTAAAAGGGGCGCAAAAATCTTAAGGGGCCCAAAATGGGCCTTGCAGCCCTTTTTTTGTAATTTAACAAAATTCTTTTTAAAGAGTTTGGCACATTCCTCCCCAACTATCAGCCCAAAACCCCAAGGGGTGGAAATTTAAAAAGGGAAAAAAGTATGCTGTCAAGGGCTGTTTTTTTTATGCTTATCTGTTTAAATTTTTTTCGTATAACAAAAAAAAGCCCGAAATTAAAATTTCTTGCGGACTGTTTTTAATTTGGGGTTTCCCCTGTGAGTTTTCAAATTTTTTAACCCCAAATAATTTTCAAAATTTTTACTGAAATAAATTTTTTGGGGGCCCTTTGGGGGTGGTTTGGGTTTGGTGAAAAAATTATTTGGTTAAATTTTGCTTTCCCTTTTAGGGCTAGAACAATTTGATTTGCAGTATTGTCGGCCATGTTGAAGGGCTTAAAAAAATATCTACTTCCAAATTGTTCTTTTTTTTTTTTTTTGCAACCAAACAGTTTATAATCGTCAGCAAACTTAAATGCAAAACAGAGGTTTCTGTAATTTTGTTGGGAAAAATCCCTTTGCAAGGAATAAATTTGGCCCCGGGCCCAAAGGGGCCCATCCCTGGGACACCCCTCTATTGATTGGTTTGACCTTTTGAGGGGTGTTTTACAAGCTAATAATATTAGTAGTTTTTTCTTTTACAAAAATTTTAACAAAAAAAATTGTCCGTGCAATTTATGTTTTACTAGAAAAAAAATTAAAAAGAAAAAAAACTAATAATAATTGTTAAAGTACAAGTTTCCCAAAATTGTAAAATTAAATATTTTCTTTTCCCAATTTTAAAAAAATAATTTTACAATTTAAATTTGTGTTTTTTTACTAGTATTATTAGTAAAATTACCAACATTCCCCTTTCACAAATTTTCATGAAAATTCCAAAATTTAAAAAATGTTTACTAATAATTTTTTTTTTCCAAACCCAGATATTTTGGTTAAAAAAAAACTTACAAAACCCAAAATTTGATGTTTTGACAAAAAGTGATTTTTCCCTTTTTAAAAATTTATCTTTTATTTTTGATTTTTTTCCTTTTGTCCCCCTTTTTGAATTTTTTTTATTCAATTTTCTTTAATTTTTTTTTTTATTCAAAAATTAAACTTTTAAAAACAAAAATTTGTATGAAAAATTAAGAGAAGAAAAACAAAAAGGCCAAAAAGAATTTGGGGCCCAAAGGGTTTAAATTTTTATTTTGAGTATGAAAAACAGTTTCACCAAAACTTTCAAAATGACTTCAGCTTTCGGTTTGGGGTCTGTCTTCTAGCTATAAGGGCATATATTCAAAAACCGTACAGGGGAAAAGTGGTGCTCTGACACCCAAAAAAACAAAATTTGTTGGGAACTCTGATTTTGGGTTTGGAACTGGGGGCCAATTTCAAGCCTTTTGGGCTTGCACATGGAAACCACGAGTCTCTGTAAAAGCGATCAGTTTATAAGAGAGTTGTCAGAAACTGTTTTTAAAACTTTTTAAAACACACCTTCTAAAGAAAAATTTTTTAGCCCTCCCAACAATTCCCCATGAATAAATGAACAAAATTTTTTTAAAAAAGCTCAAAAACCCCCAATGTTTTTGGTTTTATTGAGATTTCCCAAACCCCAATTTAAAGGGTTTTTCAAACAATAATAAAGGGGTTTTTTGATCGAAAAGGACAACCCTTATTAAACAACATGTTTGTATGTGGTAAAAAATTTGGGATTTTTTTTTTATGGAACCGAACTGACCTGGGGAATTCTACATGACATTTTTAAATTTTTAGGGGTGAGTAGTTTTTTTATGAAAGAAAAGGGAAAAAGGAAACTTGTTTTCCAAATGCTGTATTTTTAGCAGAATTTAGGTTACCATTTAAAAAACATGGCTGAAAAGACCCCTCCAAAAAGGACCCAAAAAACCCCCGAAAAAGCTTTTAACAAAAGGCTAAAAAGGGAACTCGAAGAAGGTTTTAAATGTGCTTTTGGGGGTACTGAAAGAAAATTTTTCCCTTTCTTAAGCCATTTTAAGAGTGAAGCCTAGGTTTGGGAGCTAATGTTGGAGGGGTTTCACATAAATTTAAACGGTTAAAAAAACCAAAATATAGTTTTTTCCCCAAACCCTTTAAGATGAACTTCAAGTTTTGATGAAGGCCAAAATTAAAGGGGCCAAAGCATCCAAATGCACTTTTTAAGACAGAAACCCGAAAAAATTTAACCCGATTGGGGTAATCGATCAACTGATGAGGGGGCCCTTTACAAACCCAAATTTTTAATTTTATGCCCCATCATTAAAATAGGGAATGATTTTTTATTTAAAGGTAAAAAGTATTTAAATAGTTTAAATTAAGAAAGTATTCAATACAAAATTTTTCATTAAATTTGCAAATGTCCAAAATTTCTAAAAAATACAACATTATCGTCATTAAGTAAATTCCCCCATAATCAAATTTTTTAAAATTTAAAAATGCAGTAAAAGGTAAGGGCCCCTAAAACAATGCTAATCAAAAGGGAAATTTTTTTAGGTACAAACAAAATGAAAAAAAAACGTTGGCCCGCTGAAAAAAAAGAAACAAAAAATCCAAAATTTTCCCCATGGAATTGGTTGGAAAAATATTTAAAATTTCCTGTTAATTTAAAATAAAAAAAAAAAAAATATAAGTTAAAATCAATTTAAAAAAAAATACCAAAAAGCTTTTTAAAACATATAGCCCTTGGAGATTGAGTTTTTAGAGGCCACAAATTTAATTTCCCCGCATTTTTAAATGAATAAATAATTTATTTAACATTTTGAAATTTTGTTACACTTTAAAACAGAATATTGGAACTTTACTGTGTTTTTGTATATTTGATTTTTAAAAAAAAAACAAAATTTTTAGAAGGGAAAAATTATTTCTTATATTCGAGAAAAGACACAGAAAAGTCTACCTGGAGGAAGGTTTTTTTTTTTTTTTTTCGGTCAGGTAAGTTTCGCCAAGGGGAAAGTTTTAGATAAACAAAAAAGGGGACTTTATTTTTTATTTGAAACTTTTTTTCCCCCGTTTTGCATAGTTTAAATTTTGGTTAAAAAAGTGACAAAGAAAAATGACTGGTTGGGGAGCGCCTGAGTTGGTTTATCCCTGTTTTTTGAGTTGGCCTCACCCCTGAACCATCCATATTCCATCGGTGCTAAAATATTAACCCAGGTGAAATTTTTATTTATTTTTGGTAAAAACAAATTATGCTAAAAAAAATGTTGCCAAAAATTTTAAAATTTAAAAAATATTCAATAAAAATTTTTCAGGGAAAAAAGCCCGTTATTATTTTTTTTCAGTTACTTAACAGGGCATCAAAACATTTACACCCACAGTAGGTTTTTGTTAAATTTTATAAGTGTCACAATTTTTAAAAATTTTCCCCCTTCCAAAAGTTTAGTAAGCTGTTAAAAACTTAACTTAAAGATGTTTATTAACTGTCCCCTTTGGGAAAAAATTAAAAATACTAAATTTTTGTTTAGTTTGTTCACTTTGCCAAAACCCCGGAAATTTTAAAAACATTAAAAGGGTTTAAAAACATATCTCCTCTGGAAAGGGAGTTTTTTTTTTTATTTTGGGGAAAAAAAATAGACCCAAAATTAAAAAACAAAAATTTAAAAATTTTAATTTTTTTTTTTTATATTTTATTTTTTGAGGTATTTTTGTTGGGGTGACAATCTCCTTACCCAAATTTTTAAAATTTTTAAATTTTTCAATCCTAGTTCCCTTTTACTAATTAATGTACAAATTTTTTTTTTTAAAATAAAAGTAAATTTTTAATTTCCCGGGGAAACCCCTTTTTGAAATATTTTAAAACATTTAAACACTGTTTTTCTCTCACCCCTTTTAATTATTTTTCCTTTTGGGTTTCCTTTTTTCCCTTGTTAAAAAAACCCCACAGAATCACTTAAAAAATTTTAAAATTTTTGAATTCACTCAAAAAAATTTTTAAGAAAACTCAAAAAACCAAGCAGTAACCAAAAACCCCCATCACTAAATGTATGCCTGTACTTCCAAATTGGGGGATGTTTTTTTTAATTCCTTTTCATCAAAAAGAAAAAAATGAAAAGCGAAAGGTCCCCAAAAGAGTCAGTTTACTCGCCCCCCTTTCCTTTTAAATTTAGGTATTGGGTGGGTTAAAGTAAAATAAAGGAAAACACATTTGGGTTTTGGGTTTTTTTTTTTTGAAAAACTTATTTTTTACAAAAACCGTGATTTAAAACCCAATTAAAACCCGAAATCAATTTCCCTGGGATTTCTTGGGAAAATTTTTTATAAAATATCTAATAATCAAAAATTAAAAAATTAAAAATACAATCGTAAAATTTTATTAAAAACAAAATTTAAAGATGTTCCAAAACTCATTAATTTAGGTACAAAACAAAGGGTTTTTACCAATAAATAAACCCTTCATTTTTGTCTTGGAAAAAAGGCCAATTAAAACTTTTTTTTTTATTTCCCTTTAAGTAGACATTTTAAAAAACAACATTTTAATTGAGAATTTATTTTTTATTTTACTATAATTTTTTTTTAAAAAAATAAAATTTTTTTTTGTAAAAAAAATTTCACAAAATATGAAAATAACTAAGGGCTTTTATAAATTAATAATTTGTTTTTTCTTTAAAAAAAATTTTTAACTAACGATGAAATTTATTCCCACCTATTTAATACCAAAATTTAAAAAATTTTGAACAAATTTTTGACATATTTTTTTAAACAAAAATAAAAAATCTAACAAAACCGAGAGGGTGCAATATGACAGTGGGGAACAGACAGTGCTCTATATTTTTTCACCCCTATAGCCCCGTTGTTTTGTCCATAAGACCGTACTGCATTCTCAATGTTTAAAAATAGAATATAGTAAAGTTTGATGGGAGCAACTTTTTTTTCCAATTTTAATATTTGAAGGGATTTTACATGCTTATGGGCTTATAAATTGTCTATAGTTAAAAACATCTTTCCTTTTTTTTTTAGTTGCTCTATTTATTCATCTCCTTCTGTTTGGATGGAGCTATCATTCTGAAACAAAAGGTTATATTTTGTAATACTATGAATCCAAAAATAAAATTTTTTTATTTAAGGCTAAATCAAATGAATAGGATATGTAATTTAAAAAAAAAAAATTTTGGGCAAAGAAGGTTTGCCAATGATTCATTACCCAATTTCAATCAGTTATTAATTTTTCCCCCAAAATTTAAAAAAACAAGCTTTTTTAAAAACAAATTTAAAAAAACCCCTTTTCAATCAACAACAAACAAGGGTTAAAAAGCAAATTTTAAAATTTTTTTTTGAGACAAGGGTAAAAAAAAAAATACACCCAAAAAAAAACCAAAAAGGCATCTGAAAGCATAAAGGAAATTTTCCAAAAAATTTAAATTTTTAAAAATTTGGGGCCCAAAAATTTTGCAATTTACACCCTTTACCCCGAACAACACCTTTTAAAAAACCCTAAAAAAATTTTGAAACCCTTTAAATTTTCAACTGTGTGGTATTTAAAAATATTATTAAGTAAAAATGCCCTTTCTTTTTTTTGGGTATTTTTTTTTCCCCGAGTATTATGAAATGTGCAAACTCATTTTTAATTTTTTGGGGGCCCACAATCATGTCAATTAAAAAGGGTTTAGAAGGGTAAAAGTTGAACTTTTATCAAAAATTTATCATTTCCCCTTTCCATCTCAGTTGTTTCAACCAACCCCTTCACTTTGTAGGGTGTCTGGGACAAATTTTAAAACTTTTAAAAGCAGGACTCTCTTTACTAATAATATTGGGGCACACAGTATCATTTTATTTTCCCTTTTGCACTAAACCCCCCCCCCAACCAACTTCGGGGCCCCCTTAAAAATTTTTGCACTACCCCCCCTCCACCAGTTTGGTCCTCTTAACATTTAGCACTACCTCCCCTCCGCCAGCTTTGGTCCTCTTAACATTTAGCACTACCCCCCTCCACCAGCTTCGGTCCTCTTAACATTTAGCACTACCCCCTCCACCAGATTCGGTCCTCTTAACATTTAGCACTACCCCCCCTCCACCCCGCTTCGGGTCCCTTTAAAAAATAGCATAACCCCCTCCACCCGCTTTTTGGCCACTTTAAAAATTTAGCGCTTAAACCCCCCCCCCCCAAACCCGCTTCGGTCCTCTTAACAAATTTTTTTGCACTACCCCCCTCCGCCAGCTTCGGTCCTCTTAACATTATCAAATTTTTCCTTACAATAAGATAACTGTTAAAAAATCTTCATTGTATAATTATAACCCAATGCAACATTAGACAGCTAAGCAAAATTACTACTGTAAACTCTTGGAATCATTATCTTTTTTTGGGAAAAAATATTTTTGCAGTGAAAACCCTTTTTTATTAAGATTAAAAAACAATTTAAAGTTTAAGGGGTTTTTTTTTTAAGTTACTTTCCCAAAAAAGTAAAACGTTTTTAAACCCAAATTAAAAAAGGGTTTTGAGAAATGCTATCCAAAACTTAAATAAAATCAACAATTATAACAATTTTTTTAATTTTATAGACCTACAAATTTTCATTAGTTTTTTTTTATTTTTTGAAAAGAGTTGATTATAAATTATTAGTACTTGTAAAAGTTATTTAGTATTATTAGTGGTTTTATTTTGATTGTGCAAGACAATATATTAGTACTTGTAAAAAAAGCTAATATTATTAGGGAACAAATAACTTATTTGTGCAAGATGATAATTTCTTGCTTGTATTTTTTCCTGGTAACTTGTAAAACAAAAACACTAATATTTTAAGATTTATTGTGCAAGAGGCCCATAAAACTCATGGTATAGTTAAAAAATGCATCAATAGTAAAATGTCAATCATAAAAAAAAAAACATGTTTAATTTTTTTAAAAAACAGCTGTTAATAAATTTAAAAAAAAAACAACTCAATTTAAAACCTTATGGGAAAAATCTTTTTGGGTGGTTTTTGGGAAAAATGGACACACCTTTTTTGTACCTGAGGCTGTTTTGGGAGTTTTTATGAAAAAGCTGTTTTGTACTCTGTATATTATGGAAGCACACCTTGGTGGGACCGAGGCTGTTGGCATGGTTTTAACCGCTGTTTTTGTACTCTGTAAAATTATGGAAGCAACTCTTGTGTACCTGAGGGTGTTTTTTCCCTGTTGTATGACCGCGTTTTGTACTCGGGAAAATTTTGGGAAACCCCACTCTTTTTACCTGAGGCCCCGTTGGCATGTTGAAAAACCGCTGTTTTTGTACCTGAAAATTATGGAAAACACAAAATCCTTTTGTACCTGAGGCGTTGGCAAATTTTTATTACCTCTGTTTTTTACTCTGTATATTAAAGGGGAACACACTCTTGTGTACCGAGGCTGTAGGGATGGGTTGAAAAAACCGCGTTTTTTAAATCTGTATATTATGGAAAACACACTCTTTTTTACCTGAGGCTGTTGGGAAGTTGTAAAAGACCGCTTTTTTTGTACTCTGTATATTTTGGGAAACACACTCTTTTTGTACCTGGGGGCTGTTGGCATTTTTTTAAAAAAACCCCTGTTTTGTACTCTTTTATTATGGGAAACAAAACTCTTGGTTAAACCCGAGTTGTTTGGCCCTGTTTAAAAAAAACCCTGTTTTGTACTCGTATAATTTTTGGGGAACCACTGAACGATTGGGAAAGAGGAGTTCCAAATTATGGGAACCCGGCCCTTTCTCTCTGCAAATTTTTATATTTTAAAAAAAAAGTTTATATTTATTCTTTAAAAACTATTATGTTTTTTTTATACCCTAAAGTAAATGACTTGAGGGCCCCCAGGGAATGTTTGGGATTTTTTATTCTTTTTAATATTGCCTAAATGAATTGATGTAATGGTTTTTAAAAAAGTGAACAAAAAAAACATGTAATGTAAAAGGGTTTTTTTTAATTTTAAAAACCACAAAAATAAATTAAAAGGCAAATTCCCAAAAATTCCCGAATTTTTTATAAATGAAAAAAGTAAAATAATTTTTCTAAAGTAACTACATTTGCAAGGCAAATTTTGACATAATTTTTTGGGAAAGGGAACCAAGGATCAATTAAGGGAAATCATAACATTGGAAAGGGAAAAAAATTTGTAACAAAAACGCAAAAGCGCCTGACAGTCAATTAATTTAAAAAAATTTAATTTGACATTGAAATTATTCAAAGGTTTAAAACCAAACCCCTAAATTTATTTTAGAAACCCCTTAAAAATGTTAGAAAAACAAATTTATTCACGAAGACACTAAAAATTTCCCCTATTTTAAAAAAAGTAAACAAAAAAAGAAAAACCCTTTTAAAAACTTTCAAGATTCGAGAACCAAACCCAAAAATACCTAGCAGTTAAAATTTTTTTGGACACAGTAAACAAGCAGTGGGTTTTCCCGCCTTAAAGACCAGTGCCCCCCATTTAAAAGACAGATTTATCTAATTTTCTTTCCTTTTGATTCTTTCTACTTTTAGAACATTGTAAAATTTAGGGCAAAACCCAAAATTTTTTTTCTGAAAATCAGGAAAAATTACCCTTTAAAAAATTTACTTTGTTCAAAAATTGGGAAAGAAAGATTTTTTAAATAAAAAAAAATTTAAAAAAAAAAAAAAATTAAATTCCCTTTGACAGTTACTTATAACACTGTGGATTTTTAAAAAAAAACAAAAAATACTTTTTTCGCCCCCGTCGCTACCAAACGATATTTGCCGCGCTTGTCGCAAATTTTAAAATCGGAATAACGCTACAGGTTTTTAATTTAAAAAGGGGGCAAAAAAGCAAAATTTGACCTTCTAAATTTAACCCTATTCAGGTAAAATAAAAGGGGGCCAAAAATAATACATAGACCTTCTATTTTACCAGAAAAGTCCCAACATCCCGGGGGAGCTGGTCGGGAGTTAGGTTCAACGTGCGGGTAGTTTTTCAAGCCCCCCCCGCCAGACTGCGCTGGCGTTGGCTTCTCCCCCCCCAAACCCAATTCCCCCCCCCCAAAGGGAAAAAACGTCAGGGCACTACGTCAAAAGTTACGTCACTCTTGTTTGGGTAATCAAGAGAGACCCGGCTATGTTTCCCCCCTGCCCACCCAAAAGCTTAAAAAAATTTTAAAACGTTTTTTGCCCTCCCCTATTTAATTGGGACCAAACACTGAGGCAATAATTTCCCAATACCTAAATTCAATCACACTCCAATTTTTCGAAATTTAAAAAAAAACGTTTTAATAAAGAGAAAATTAACCCGAACAAACCAAGGAAAAATTATGTCCTTATTTTTAGATAGGTACCTAACATTTCATAAATTTTAAATAATAAATATATAAAAAACCCAAAATTTTTAAAACATTTGGAAAAAATTAAGGTGTAAATTTAAAAAGTAACCTTTTGGGAATTTAAATTTTAAGTATATTTAAAAAAATTTCCCAAATAGGCATATATTTAGCAAATTTAAAAAAATAATTTAAAAAACAGTTATAACGTTTTTGATAAAAAAACCCAAAAAATTTTAAATGGGAAGCCCATATTGTTTCAATTTGAAAAACTGTACTTAAATTAATAAGTTTGTTTTTTTTTTTTTCAAAAAAATAGGAATGTTAAATTTTTTGGGTTTTTCCAGTGTTGAAAGCTACCAAACTTGTTTTTTATAATATTAAAAAATTTTGCATTTTTTCTAAACAATTGGTTTTGGGAAATTATAAATATTTTGTACTTAAATTTCTGGTTTTAATTTTAATTTTTTTAAAAAGAAAAAATTTTTATTTTTTACATTAAAATACCATTAATTTTATACAAATCTCATTTATTGTATTGTATTTTAAGTAAACTTTTTGCTGTGAAGAAATGTTAAAAAAAAAAAACATTACAGGGACATATTAAAATTTTGATGGTTTAATTTTAAAAGTAAGATGCATTTTTTTTCATAACCAAAGATGTTTAAAGTGGTTTTGTTATTAACAATAGTAATTTTAAGTCAATTTGTTTTTAATTTTATTTGTTCTTTTTTTTTTTTGTCGTTTCCCAAATTTTAAACAGGGTTTGGGTTTAAAAAAAAATATAAAAATTATCTTAAAGTTGTTATTCAATTTTCTGAAAGTTGTAAAATTTCATTTAAAAATACTTTTGGGACCAAGGGAAAACATTTCCCTTTCTAAAATTACTATGGTATTAAAATTATATATCCCCCAATTTTAAAAAAAACCAAAAACACATATCACAAAATTCATAAAAAAAATATTTTATAAATTTCCACCAACGTAAAAACATTTTCAAAAGGGTTTTTTTAAAAAGCAAATTTATTTTTTTTGGTTCCACTTTTTAAATATGTTAAACCCCAAAAAATTTCAATGTTAAAAGGGTTTTTTTTTTGTAGGGGTTTTTCTTTTTTCCCCCCAATAAAAATAAATGTCCAAAATTTTAATTTTTTTGGAAAAAAAAATTTTAAATTTTTAAAATTTTATAACCCCAAAGTTATTATACTTTAAAGAACCAGGAAATTTAATTTTTTTCCATTGCTTTTTTTAAAAGCGTTATTACTGTTCCTTAAAAATACAAAAATTAATAAGGCTATTAGAAAGACTTTTCAAAAACCCGTAAAAAATACACCCCAGTTTTAAAAAAAAAGAAAAAACTTTTACTTTTTTAAAAGTTTTTTTTGGATAAAATAAAATGTTGGACAATCTACAGTAAAAGAAATGTCACACAACACAAAATTTAAACCCCAATAAAAGCACCCAAAAAACAAAAAATATACTACAAAAACCCAAATACAAAATTTTCACAAATAAATTTGGGGAAACGATCACCATAATATTTGGGGCATTTTGAACTTGTATTGTAGTATAATTTTTGTATTTTTGTTTATAATTTTGGGGAATTTTTGTTGGGGTGACTTTTACTTTAAATTTAAAAAACTATCAACAAAGAAAATGATAACAAATATGAAAAATCTGGAATATATAAAATACAATGCTCGAAATGCAATTCTTTTTACATAGGACAAACCGGAAGAACATTTAATTTATGTTACAAAGAACACATACAAGTCATAAGAAACAACAACTCAACATCATTTAAATTCAACTTTGCTGAACATATTCTCCAGTCAAATGACAATTACCAAAATATCAATGAAAATGTTACAACTTTAGAACATGAGAAGAAAGGAGAAAAAATGAATTCCAAAGAAAATTTACAATTATAATGAACCACAGAACATGTTAAATACAAAAATTAACATGAAAAATCCTATATATGAAAAAAAAATAAGACAAATTAAAAACATAAGAATCAAAAGTATACAGGCGCGCACACACGGGTGGGGCTAAAGGAGCTGTAGCCCCCCCTCAAGAAAAAATTACATTCTGTTTTAAATCCGCCAATAGTGGACACATCGCATACTGAATACTGTTGCGGAAGTTACATTTCACTACAAGTACAACTACGAAATAAATAGCTGCATTCCTATTCCTAAGAAATGCACTAAAAAATAAATAAAATGTATTTCATTATACAGTATTCCAAACTCCGCAAAGGAACGTTTCTCGCGCGCACGATTGCTTTGTTTGTTTGTGGTGGTGGGTGGGAGAATCCGGAGAATACCGGTTTTTCCCCTTCCCCCTTCGGTTACAACCCAGAGGTCTGCCGTCTGTGTCTGTCTGTCAGTGTTTGGCTCATGTTCTTTATTCGCGTTAGCGTAAGCGTTAAGTGATTTGTTAAAAAGTTATGAAAAGTATTTATTACGTAAAGTGATTTGTTAAAAAGTTATGAAACGTATTATATTTTATATAGAGTATTTATACAGTTTTTATTAGTGACAGAGGTTACAAGTGCAAGAGTTTAGTGTCAACTCATGTTTCACGATGAAACGGCTTTTGACAGACTATTTTGGCAAAAATGAGAGTGTTACCAGCGCGCAAAGGTAAGAGTAGGCCTATGCCTATTTGTTATATTTTATATTCACTTTACATGATCTTCTTAGCTCGTCTTGTGTTGAGCGAGAAGGCACAGATCATTCACCATTATTCGCCCGGAAGTTGGATTTTATTCTTTGTTTACGGCCCCTTAAAATTGTTTAGTGCAACTAGACCTCGAACCGTGAAAAATGACAACTCACACATGTCTCTACCCCCATTAGGTTTTAGGAGAAAAGGTCACTGTACAGAATTTAGTAGACATGACTCATGACTGTACTAACATTTAGCCGGCTGCTGCACGCCTTGCCGTGTCCAAATAAGATGAGTTTTTGTTGAAAAATTAGTAAATTGAATAATTTCCTATAGATAAATTAAAAATGTAAATCACATTGACAATCATTTTATTTATTTATCTATTGAAGAGATTAGTTACAGAAACTGAAACTAAAATGACAATAAAACATAACATTAAAATAAAAGTGTAGAATAGTTTACACTGTGACAAACATAAAGTAAAATATTGGTGGATATGTTTATTAATATTAATTTGTTTAAATTAATTTGGGTTAATCTCGAAAACGTAGAATAACAACATCATAACACATTAATACATTTAAATAAAATAGTTCATACGGTGGCCTCGGTTTATTACAGTCAGTGGATTAGTAAGTACTTTATTAAAATACACAGGGACTAACTTGAAGGAGTTGTGTTACTATTTGAACTGTACAGCAATTATTGAGCAATGACTGTTAACTCTACAAAAATTTAATAGTTATGAATAGTTTTAAAGTAGTTAATAGTTATACGGAATTTTGAATGCATTATCATTCAGTAAATACATTTACTTTCATTTTGTCTGTAATCCAGTTATACTGAGAGAACAAATTAAGTTGTAAGTTTTCCATTTCTCAATATTTTTTTAGATTGGAGAGCCTGATCGGAAGAAATTGGCTAGTCCTGCTCTTGATGAATCTGGCACCTCAGCCTCAAGCTCCAGCCACACACCGACAATGTCAACAAAGAATGCACCAGTAAAATGGAAATTTTTTTTACAAAAATAAGTGGCTATCAGGCACAGAGAAGTTACATGTTTTTGGAAAACTTGTGGGCATCCATCTTCCAACTACAAGTTTCCACCGACAACTCATGGAAAGCAGGAGAAGGAAGTTTTTGTATTCCTGGTTGCAAAAGTATAAGTGGTTGTCATACTCTGAGATAGAAAACCGAGCTTACTGCACTTATTGTGTACTCTTTGCTCCAACTGAAGTGGGTATGAGATCATCCCAGAAAACAGGCCAGCTTGTCCAAGAAGGATTCCAAAATTGGAAAAAGGCTATTGAAAATTTTGAGTCACATTCTCATTTACAATACCACAAACATTCTATGATCGATCTCAACAATTTGAAAACAGTAGTGGAAGGGAAGATGAATCCCATAGGCAGATCTTTAGATGTAGGAAAAGACAAACAGGTGAAAGAAAATGCGGAGAGGTTAAAACCCATAGTAGAAACGGTAATTTTTTGTGGACGACAGGGAATAGCTCTTCGAGGTCACAGAGACTATGGAGACTTCAACTTAGATGCAATGCCAGATGATAATGAGGGGAATTTCAGAGCTATATTGCGGATGCGTATCGAAGCAGGAGATGAAAAATTAAGAGACCATTTCAAGTCATGTGGTAAAAATGCCACTTATATAAGCTGGAACATCCAAAATCAAATTATTGATGCTTGTGATAAAGTAATAAAAAGACACATAGTCAAAGATGTTAAGGATGCTACTTTTTTTCAGTGTGTTAGCTGATGAGACTACAGACGTGTCGACTCTAGAACAGTTTTCATTGTCTGTGAGGTATGTCCTCCCATAATACGAAGGATGGTTTATAAGATTAATGAGAAGTTTTTAGCAGTTTGTGCCTCTAGAGTCAACGACTGGCGAGGAACTTAGAGAAACACTGTTGAAAGGGCTTGAAGATGTGCAATCTTGAAATAAAAGATCTGAGAGGACAAGATATGATGGTGGCATCAGCCATGAGCGGAAAGGTCAAAGGTGCTCAGGCCTGTTGTGCAGAAACGTTGCCCGAAAGGCAGTGTATGTACACTGTGCATCACACAGCCTTAACTTAGCCATTACAAATGCTGCAGAGGTCAGATCTATCAGAAATTGTTTTGGCACTACTGAAAAAGTATGGTCTTTTTTTAACACGCCAAAGAGGCAAAATATTCTCCAGGAAAATTGAAACCCTAGCACCAAAAACTAACAAACAAAAACTCAAACAGCTATGCCCAACCAGAATGGTTCAAAGCATGATGCTGTCCTTGTCATGAAGAGCTGTAGAACCCTATCATTTCATCCTTAGAAGAAATCAAGTGTTGGATGATAAGGACACATCTTCCAGGGGCTGATGTCCTTTTGACAGCTATATGTCAGTCAGAGTATATTGTAGCTCTAGTATTAGCTGAAAAGCTACTTAGCTACACTTTGATGTTGTGTCAAAAGCTACAGTCAAGTGATGCGGATCTCTGGGCTGCTTTGAACTGTTGCCTGACTATGTACTTCAGAGTCTGAAGTCATAAGAGAAAAAGTTGATGAAGAGTTTCAGTCTTGTTTCAAGAGGCACAAAAAATGGCCGCAATTGAGTGAAACTACAATTAGTGTTCCAAGGATTGTTGGGAAGTGCAGACACACAGAAGCAATGTCTTAGCCCAAAAGCACAGAACAATTTTATAGATTAACGTATTCATCCCCTGGATTGAAAGTTTTATTTCCTGCATCGAAGAACGTCTCTTAAAGCACAAGAATATTTGAGAAGGGTTTTCACTGCTTGCTTCATACTTATCCAGAGAATAGTGAAGATAGTAAAGAGATGAAAGATGGCGTTTTTAAAGTGATTGAAGTTTATGAAGAAGATTTGGAAAACAACAACTTTAAACGCATTGATGGCAGAAATGGAAGTTTGGCAAGCTTTTCTCCAACGAAACAAGGCACATAACGTCAATGGCAATTGATTTCTTAAATATTTGTGATAAAGACAATCTTTCCAAACATCCATATCCTACTTAAGATTTTCATCACTCTACCTGTATCGCCCAGTACAGCAGAGCGCTCCTTTTCCACTCTTCGGAGAATCAAGACATACCTAAGAAATACGATGTCTGAGAGTAGGCTAAATGGCTTAGCCAATCTCAATATCCACAGGGAAATTCCAGTTGACACAAACAGTGTATTATCCATTCTAATGAAGACCCAAAGAAGACTAAATTTTTGTTTTGTAAGACAGCTGATATAAAAGAGAATTTATCGAATAAAACCTAATCTTATTAAATCTGCTGGGTTTTATCATTCATTCCTATAGTATCTACTCAAAACTTGCATTAAAAGTGCTGAAATAAACTTAAAGGTATGCCTTAAAATACCGGGTTTTCTTCAGAATTTGTCAATAGTTTTCCGTTGGTTGGTCCAGGGACCCCCGGTCAGCCCTCCCCATAACTATTTCCTGAGTGCGCCACTGAAAGTATATATAATCAATGTAAGTTTATATAATCAATCATTCAACTTACCCACACACTAAATTAATCATATGTTATCTTCATCTGTTTTATTTTTATAATTGTTCATTTATTATAGGTTTATATTATTTACACTCTGAAGATGGCCCAAGGGACGAAAACCGGTCATGTATTTATTATAAAAATGAATAAAGAGTACTTAATTATAGTTATTATTCAATTTAATAACTCAGTCTTAAATTATTACAGTTATTATGCTATTTTTAAATAAAAAAATGAGTTCTTTTGTATGAAAATGTTCTATTTTTATTTTTTTTGGCCAAATTTTTATAATAATAATAATAGAGTAGTATTATTATAAGTATTTGTATTGTCTTAGTAATAGTTATTAAACGATTTCGATTTGTTTTTCGTATCGTACCGACACCCCGATCGGAATAGATTGTCAGTGGAGAGGGGATTGAGCACAGAATAATTCTGTGGTCTGAGCATAAAGTTTTACAGTTACATGTCATGTACTGAATTGTTGAAGCCATTAAAAAACAATGGTTCTTTGCTAAAAAAAAGTAATCTCTACAGAAAAATATGACTGGTTTCAGCATTCAGCCATTGCATCTATACGTATGGCAACCTACATAGCTCCACGCGATTGTTACTCTGCTTTTCGGCGCTTGCTAATTAAGACTGTGTTATTAAAACTGCCCACATATAAACGTGTTCTTAATTTATAATGCTGGTTTTTCCAGATTACGTGGAAGCTCGAATGAAATTCGTACATAGCGTAGAACTAAAGATACTGTATCCAACGTATTTTAAGTATTTTATTTAGTTTTAAAAAGAGCGGCGATTGTGTGCGAGTTTGCGTGAAGGATTGTCATTTTTCTAAATCATTAACAGAAGGAATGTAACTAAGTTTTTTTTATATTATTGTTATGTAATTTTATAAATTTGTGTTCGGGGGGGGGGGACTATATAACTTCCAAAAGTTTCATAACGATAGGATGAATGAAACTCTATGGTATTAATGCATAGAGGAAAAGAGACATACACGTACACTCGTTGTTATACACACAGATCAAACAAAACTTCTTCTGAACACAAAACTTAATTCTAACATTATGAAATATCTATAATCTCATGAATATTATAAACATCGCCTTAGCCTTAGTTTAAATTATTATAAAAATATTATTTACATTTGAACATCTGTTACTTTTAGATTAATTTAGAAATCTCTTCTTGCTGCTCAGCTCTACTATGTAATAATGAACATATTTGATTTAACAGTCTCTACATTTAGTCATAATGATATAGTATATATAGTAGTACGAACGCTATAATTATTTATATTAGACTCGTATCATTTACTATCTGTTTACCCGTGTCTTGCTACAGGATTAACATAAAAACAGTAATTTTTAGTTTATTAATGGTAGTTTCGAGTGCCAACCTGTCCCTCCCTTTTATAAGATAAAAGTAACTGATAAATTATTAAAATGTACTAAAAAGAGATTCAAGTTATTATAACTTTTGATAACAATAATCATACCTAGTTACTTATAGAAAAGGTAAATTAATACAAGAATACTATTTTGAAATTTAGACGGAAGGTATAATCATGTCGTCCCCAGAAAAATTCGAAGATTTTACATTTCCAATAAATAGGGTTTAATTTTAGCGATTGAAAATATAAATTTTGCCATAATAAAAACATAGGCGACTCGGCCGTAACAAAACATGATTTCGTTCTTACATTCTTACTTAATAATGAGATACCGACACAACGTTGTGTGTATTTTAAGGCGAATATGAATGATGATATGTGTGTAGGATGAGTGTAGTCTGGTTACTAACTGAGTTCAACTATTCCTCAGAATGACAATTTATTAATAGCCCAATAGACAGGGCAACTAAGGAACCTATAGCTTTATGTAGACTCCGAACCACGTAGTGTTGGTCTGATTTACAGGTAACTGATAAGTCTGACACTCATTTCTCTCCCCTACACAAAATTCGAACTCTAACTACCATCCAACATAGACATCACAGACTTCTATTGTAATGTCCACGTCGATGGCAACCGTTAAGCGGAGGCCGTGTCGGTATTAAGAGGACCGAGCATGGAACCTATCGCCTACAATCTCCTAAACACTTTTTCTCCAAGTAGCTGGGTTACAGATCTGCTGCCACCAGATTCCAACGCTCGTTGAAGCAAGAAAACTAAATTTAAGGTAGCCTACACATGTGGCATATATTTTTTTACAGGAAGAAACAAGTATTATAATGGTAAATGTTTACTATAACGTGGTTGTGACAGATATTTTATATAAGCGTTAAAATGAAAACCTCATTTTAATTCATTAAAAACCCGCAACGTGAAATTTTCAAGAAGCGAGGAATTTTTTTATTTCTTGGTCAGGTAAGTTTGACCAGCGTAAAAAAGTTTTGTAAATAACCAAAGTAATTAATAAATCTACTGGAAATGTTTTAAGAATTATAGTTTTTTTACAATGGGGCTTAAAAGTGAAAAATAAGCATTTCAGTGTCCAGAATAAACACTTATTTTTAATTATCAGGCTGGACGAAATAGTATTCTGAAAGAATAGTTTTATAGAGCATACAATTCTCTACAACTTTTAAATTTAAAGTTGGTTTCTATATATATTATAGTTCTTGTTTAATTGCTGGTTTTATATTTTTAAAAAGTAATTAATTTTGTGAAATAATTTAATAATTAAGTCATGAAACATGGTGGTCGTCAGTGTTATCCATACAAATATAAAAAGGACATCAAAATTCTCTGAGGTACTGAACTGAGTGCCCCAGTGTATATTGCAAGATTAAAACCTTCAATGCTAACTGAAATGGAGACACAGTTGAAGAATCTGTTTGAATGTTTGGGCTTCGCTTGCTTTATTTCCGTTCCCACGCCACGCAGGTAATTGCCTCCTGGAGACATGAGGGGGGGGAATGACATCATCAAATTACGTCACAAGTCTTATTTCCGAGATTGCCAGTAGAGTCGCATGAATCAGGGGGTATAAAATTGTTTTTAGTGGTTCCTACTAGGTTGCTCTGCCTCCGCTCCGATTTTTACTGTCTTCAATTTTCTGGCTGGGATGGGACTGTCTGGTATAAATAGAAGGTCTATGGTAATAGTGCAGATTTACCATTACATTTGTTGTTATTATTATTGTATTATTTAAAACATTGTCACTGTTTGTTATTATACTCATTGTTATATTTTCAGGAACTTGAACTTTGTTAATTATGATATGTATCATAATTATAGTCTTTTTTTATAATAATATCATGTTTCATAGTCTGCCTTCATGTTTTTCATTTATTTTTATTTTTTTTTTTTATTTATTTATGAGACGCCGACACAACGATGTTGGTATTTTAAGGCGAATATGAATGGTTAGATGAGTGTAGGATGAGTGTGGATGAGTGTAGTCTTGTTACTATCTGAGTTCGACTGTTCCTCAGAAAGGGCAATTTATTAATAGCCCAACAGCCAGGGCTTTTTTCCAATTTAATTCAAATATTCTTCATTCGAAAGTTTGCATAGTATACCAAGAATAGTGTCATATGATATTATGATAATATAAATTTTACCTTAAAAACTATTAAACCTTATTAAACTATATTATTAGACTATTAAACCTTAGAACTAGAATATGATCTTCTAAAGGTCTACAATTGCAATCCAAAGATATTTACAATTGCAATCCATAAGGACATTTGTAAATTAGAAAAACATAATTCATAAGACTCAAACTTACATAAAATACATATTTACAATTGTAATCCATAAGGACATTTGTTAATTAGATATTTTCTTTAATTCAGACTTAAAATTATTACCATTTAACATCTTTATTTCTTGGGGAAGTGCATTGAAAAAAATTGCTCCCTTAACAAAAGGACTATTTTCAGTAGTTTTGAAATTTCTATTTACCCTATGAAAGTTATATTTGTGCCTTGTATTGTGATTATGAACATCCACATTTTTGTTTGTAAATTTTTCATCTTGTTTAACCAACATTATTACTTGAAACATGTACAAGGCATAAACAGTCAAAATTTTTAAATCTGTAAAAATGTTTTTGCAAGACACTCTAGGATTTACTTTTGCAATTATTCTTAATGACTTCTTTTGGAGAATAAAGACCCTATCCATGTGTGTTTTCGATGCACTACCCCATAACAATAAGCCATAAGAAAGATACGGATACACAAGACCATAATACACCTTGATTAGCATAACTGACTCAAGATAGGAGCTGAGTCTTCTAAGCAAAAATAAGCCAGGTGATATTTTTTTACATACATAGTCAATATGTACCTCCCAGGAAAGTTTTGAATCTAAATAGATGCCAAGGAATTTACAAGACGAGACCGCCTTAACACTAAAATCATTACTATTTACAACAATATTTTCATTAACACCACTTGGGCTAAAACAAACTAGTTGTGTTTTGTCTACATTCAGTAGCAAGTTATTGTTCTTGAAATATACATTACATTCATTCATGAATCCAAGGATTTTATTCTCTAATGTGGATAAGTCTTTTGCCCAGCAGAGACCAGATGTATCATCTGCATACATACTTAGAAAATAACTGTTGTCCATTGAAATTTTGAAATCATTAACATAGCAAATAAATAAAAATGGCCCTAATATTGAGCCCTGTGGCACCCCAAATTTTACTATACTAATGTTTGATCTTTTCCTTTCCACTAAGTATCCATTATCATACAAGATTTCAGTGCATTGTGTTCTGTTATTTAAATAAGATTTGATCAATAAAAATAAGCTACCACTAACACCAGTATTTGCCAATTTATTCAACAGGATTTTGTGATTTACTCGGTCAAATGCTTTTGATAAATCTAAAAACGTTCCTCCTACTTTAATACCATTATTTATACATTCCAACGCTGTATGAACAAATTCCGCAGCAGCTGATGTAGTACTACGCCCTTTTCTGAATCCGTGTTGGAAATCTTTTATAAGATCGAAGGAGTGATGGTAAGCTGTTAAATGTTTTAGTACTATCTTTTCAATTAGTTTGCTAAAAAGAAATTAGAGCAACTGGCCTGTAGTTTTGAATATCGGTTTTTCTACCTTTCTTATAAAGTGGTTTTATTAAAGATAATTGTAAAGCTTCTGGAAAGATTCCTTCATTTAGAACACAATTGATTAAATGTAATAGGGGGGAAAGCTAATTCTAATTTGCATTTTTTTAATAAATAAGGTGAGATTTCATCCCAGCCAGTTGATCTTTTGTTATTCAAACTATTTATTAGGTCCAGGATATCTGCAAGACACAATTCTGGAATATCACTGTTAAAATTATGTTCATAATTTACATTATCATTGAATGGATACTCAGACTCATTACTTTCAACTGTATCAATAAAATAGTCATTAAACTCATTACAAACAATTGTCGGATTACTAGTAATTCTATCAGTAACAGTAATTTCTATGTTAGGCTTAATTTTACAACTATAATTACATCCTCTCCTAGCTTCATTTACCAAAGACCAACTAGATTTTGCTACGCAGTCTGATGATTGTATTATTCTATTGATTTTGCTAGCTTTTATCTTTTTAATTTCTACACGGTACCTTTTTTGTATTCATGTTTTCATGTTTCATGTTTCTGCCTCTGTACTTATTGTAGATTCATGTGATCATTGTTGTTGTTATCACTCATAGTCACCTCTGCATTATTTATTGTTTCATCTTACTCTACATATTGCGATGCACTTATTTTACATCATGAAAGTACACTCAGTTTTTGCCTTTGTCAACTCCCTTATCTGACTTTAATAAATTTGCACACACAAAAAGAAAGTTAAAAAAGCATGAAAAGTCAGAAGGGAGTCAAAATTCATGTGTTAGCTTGTACCAAGCTTTATCTTGCTGTGCCATCCTGTACCAATTGTACAACTAAAATTAATATTGTAAACTATTGTAAGTGGTGTAACCGTTGGTAAATAAATATCATGGCTTTGACGTCGGAAGTAATAAATATATAAATTCACATTCCAATCCATCCTTACTCTCTGTCTTAGTCAGCTGCCTGTCTGGATGCCAGTTGCTGTTTGTTTGAAATTGGAATAAAATATAAAAATAACAGCTGTAGCAGACTAGCAGTGCAGTACTTACTACTTATTAATAATACAATTGTTGGTTAGAGAAAGGAAGTAAGGAGTTTAATGCTTAGTGTATAAAATTACAAACTGCAATCAGTTAATTGTATAAACAGAACAGATACTTACAATGGAAATAATTTCAACAGTAGTTAAAGAATCAGTACCTAATTATTTATCAAATTTACCGTTACCGAAATCAGTGGGTGGTTGGTTCAGGCTTGGCTGTGAGTACAATTTTATATACAGAGTTTTAAAAGAAAGGGAGCTGAAAATATGGGTTGTGTGAATAACAGTGATGCTCAATTAGCAAATCTTTCAACTATTGACAGGTTTACACTATTTGTATTTCATAACAAACGACTCTTTCACTATCATTTATTTTAAAATGTGCATAATTATACAGAAATGCCTAGGATCAGTAAGGTAATC
Organism: Stictocephala bisonia; assembly: GCA_035578905.1. Lineage (NCBI taxonomy): Eukaryota > Metazoa > Arthropoda > Insecta > Hemiptera > Membracidae > Stictocephala > Stictocephala bisonia. The sequence continues at coordinate 132,950 of JAQJVL010000358.1, forward strand.
TTAATCTAGTTAGGCTATAAAAAATATAAGGGCTGGATTAAATTATGTTTATTTAGCGTTTTACATGCACCAAATTGGTCAAAAGTCAATAATAAGGCTATTTTAATAATCGTGAACATTTATATTTACAAATTTCTAACCTCCAACGACACCAAATAGACCTATGACAACCATTGAAATAGGCCTTATCATTTTTAGGTATTTAAGTTATACAGTTTCTTGCCACCAAACAAATTTGGAACATTTTGCTTGTAAAGGGTCTCTAGAATTGGTTGTATTTTCACGAGATATGCTTTTTATTCCGCGGAAATAACGTATTTTACTGGAAAATTCAAAAAAACCAATGTCACAACATATAATATTTTTGACATATTTCCGTTAATTTAAATGGTCTTTTAACCATCTCTTTTTATTTTGATGTATTTTTTTCCGCTGAATACAAATTTGAAAACTATTTTGGTCTATTACACATATTTCTCGAGATATAACGAAAAAACTATTATCGCGGCACATCGCGATTAGTGGCCATTACGTGATCATTATATACAACAACTATTAATCACAAAAACCGAATTCACCTATATTTCCGCCGTAGTGATGGCCAGCAGGCCGTCACGGAGGACAAACACTCGAATTTAACGCAAATTACAAATCTTTGTTGAGAAAATAGACAATTAGGAAAAGTTAGGTTATGTCAGTAAAAAATGCATTTTTCGAGCTGAAAAAATAATGTTACTAAAAAACCAGTTGTATATTTGTGTTCAGCATAAAAAACACTTGAAATTAAAGAGGTTAAAAATTAACGGTTTTTAATAAAGTTGGTTTTTTCACTATCAGATAAAAAACTAATTTCTCGATTTTTCTGTATAAAACGAGTTTTCCGCGGATGAAATCAAACTCCTCAAGAGATATAAATTCATTTTTCACTACTTTTTCAACATGAAGTCATATTTTCAGAGGTTGCAAGTAAGTGCATATTACAGTTTAATCATCTTTCTTCTATTTTTGAAATGTTTTTTGCCCTAAATACAAATTTGGAATACAAAACTATTTTGGTCTAGGCCTATTACAAATATTTCTCGAGATATAATGGAAAAAGTAGTATCGCGATTGGCGGCCATTACGGGATCATTATATTCTACTGTCAATAACAAAAACCAAATTCACCTATATTCCCGCCGGAGTGACGGCCGGTGGGCCGTCACGGAGGCCAAACACTTGAATTTAATGCAAATTATGAATTTTTGTTGAGAAAATAGACAATCAGGATAAGTTAGGTAATGTTTGGTTATGTCAGTAATAAATTACTTTTCGAGCTGAAAAAAATAATTCTACTACAAAACCAGTTATATATTTGTGTTCAGCGAAAAAAAAAGAAAAATGAAAAAAAGTTGTGGAAATATAACGATCTTTAAAAAAGTTGGGTTTTTCACTATTAGATAAAAAACTAGTTTTTCGATTTTTCGGTAAAAAACGAGTTCCGCGGATGAAATCAAACTCCTCAAGAGATATAAACTCATATTTTACCACTTTTTCAACATAAAATCATATTTTCAGAGATGGCAAAAAAGTGCATGAAAATATTATTTCTTGTTGAAAAACTGGTAAAATATGAGTTTATATCTCTTGAAGAGGTTGATTTCATCCACGGAAAATTTGTTTGTTACCGAAAAAATTAAAAAACTATCTGATAATTAAAAACCAACTTTTTCAAAATTGTTATTTTTTGACACATTTTTCCCATTTAATGTGTTTTTTATGCAAAACACAAATATATAATTGGTTTTACAGTAGAATTATTTTTTCAGCCCGAAAAATGAATGTTTACTGACCTAACCAAAGTTAACCTAACTTAACCTAGTTGTCTATTTACTCAACAAAAATTCGTAATTTGTGTTAATTTGGAGTGTTTGCCCTGCTGGCTGTCACTTCGGCAGGATTATAGGTGAATTCAGTTTTCGTAATTAATAGTTGATTAATAATGATCGTGTAAAAACTGCTAATCGCGATTTGCTGTGGAAGTAGTTTTTCCGTTTTATCTCGAGAAATAATTTTAATAGAACAAAACAATTTTCAAATTTGTATTTAGCACAGTAAAAACACATCAAAATAACAAAAATAGGATTAAAATACTATTTAAATTAACGAAAATATAACAGGAATACCAAATGTAGTGATATTCGTTTTTTCGATACGTTGTTTAATCCATAATTTGCATTAATACGGTTGTTTGGCCTCTGTGACGGTCTGTCGGCCGTCACATAGGTGAATTCGATTTTTGTGATTAATGGTTGTTTAAAATGATCGTGATTCGCCGCAAAAGTAGTATTTGGACCATTATATCTTGAGAAATAATTGTAATAGACCAAAATAGTTTTCAAATTTGTATTCAGCATAAAATACATCAAAATTAAAAATAGATCATTAAAATACCATTTAAATTAACGGAAATATGACAGAAATACTAAAAGTTTTGACATTGGTTTTTCGAAATAATCTGTAAAATATGTACTAATTTCTGTGGTAAAAAAAGCAATTTTCTACATAAATCGTCAGATATCTAAGGGGTTAGCTTCATTGGCAGATTATAATTACTCGTAACTATTTATAACTATTTTTAAAACACTTATCAAAGCTAAAAGCAAGAGTATCTAAAAAAGATTGAAATACAATAGAAACTGATACACTCGTTTTTACAACTCGGTTCCAATCAATATTTAATAATTCATCTTGTAATTTATAGAAATCGATTTTGCAATAGGCTATGTTTTATTGTTATAATAATAATAATAATATTGTTTATTTGCCATACGAAACATACAAGATTATTGACAATGTCATTTTACAGCCAAGTAAAGCATAGTCATAATACACTGTAACATGATCAAAGGATTTTTATATTTTACACAATTACTTTCTTTAGCCCTCCAGGTGCCGAGTTGAACTTTCTTGAGTGCTAGGCGTTTTTCAGCATGTTTGCAACTATATATAAAATATTTTTTTAAATACTGCAAACCTAATGAAAATGCTACATATTACATATCATTATTTTTCAGAAGAAATCATAGAATAAGAAAAAATACTTATACAGGACTTATCTTTTCATGGTAAACTATTGCTGGATGTTATTCTTTACAAAGAAGAAAATTTTTTAATTTGAGTTAATGTATCAGTTCACAAAAGACATAACATGAAAATCCAAGATAGACATAAAAATATTGTAGAAAACTTAATAATAAACACAAAAATATATACATGTTGGGTCATTCCATGTCAAATCAACACACACCTTTTACATCACCATTTTAGATTTGGCTCAAATTTGGTAAACTTATAGTAGGTGCTAAAACTAAACAAAGTTCCAAATTTCAAATTTTTATCTCAAGCCGTTTCCGAAATATGGCTATGTAAAGTTTTCAAAAATTTGCCGAAAAAGGGTAAACGTACTTTTCTTAAATTGCTCTAGGACCTGCACTAATTGAGCTAGAGAGCTGGGAGTGGTGTAATTTTTCAGCATTTCACTTGCTCTTTCCATTGATGTATAACTTGACATAGGTTGTCAGAAAAAGTTTTTTGTCAAAATACAAGTTTGAATTTTGAGTTAACATTTTGTCAAAAAGTACATAATTTAAAATTTTCAAAAAAATTCCATAAATTCTAAGTACTTTTGTCTATCACATAGTAAAATATTATTATGGGATAATAATGGGTTCATTGTTAAAAAATAATATTACTGAAGCTGGTTTTTCCCTGAAACCCGCTTTGGTTGCAAGGCTGCTGTATACTTTGAAACAGATAGGGACCTAACCAGATATTTTTGCTTCAACCAAAATTATTAAAATATAGTTCTTAACTAATATGGCATAATTTAAAATGTATAAATATATAAAATGGATAAAGGTTGAAAATGTATACATTATTACAGATTAAATATATTTAATTTTGAATAATAGAGTTATTCTGTTTATACTTAGGTAAATTTAACTATACAATGATTTTTTAAGTAACAATATCATAATGTGGAACATGTGAATTCAGACTAACCTGATAAAATAGGTATCAAGATGAAAGTAGTTTATATTCTCAAAAACTGTCTTGTTTACAACTTTAATTTTAAAAATGCCGTTTGGGTTTCTTTCACATCACTTTGTCCAAGAACATAGGTTCTCCCCGTTGGAGTGACTGGATTAACATTTTTTAGAATGTCCACAACTGACACCCACAGTACATCTGCTTGTCTAGGGTATGAGAATGATGTTGCTGGTCCACTTGGATGAAGAAAAGTTATTTTGACTTCATCGAGTTCTTCATTTTTTCTAAAACATACCCAAGCCACCATTTTTTGTCATACACTGTGGTGACGTAACCGGTTATGTCTTCTAATTTAAGTGTGTGGAGGGGTTTGGCTACTTCCACCTCCAACCCCTGCTCATTACCAGAAAAGTGTTTCACTGATAGTGTTGATTCATTGATGGGAATGAATGACTTCAAAGATGTTAAATTGTTAGCTAAGAGTACACTGACAACTGTTTCTGATTGGTTTAATTCCAATGGGTTCCTTTTAAATCAGGAAAAAACACAAAATGTGTTATTTAGTACCAAAAATACGGATGAGGATGATTCGTCAGATTTCTCTTATTCCAATAGTGTGAAATTTCTTGAATTTTCCTGGATAGGCACCTGACCTGGGATTGTCACGTAGAATATTTGAGTCGTAGGCTCTCAAGGGTAATTTTTCTATTGAAGCGTCTACAATCCTGCATTGATTCTAACTATGTTAAAATTGCCTATTTTTCTTATTTCCAGTCAATTATTAGGTATGGTTTAATATATTGGGGTAATGCCAACAGAATTTCGGAAATCCTTATCTTACAAAAAAAGGTTTTAAGAATAATTAACAAATCCCACAACACAGATCATTGTAAGCCAATCTTCATTAAACTGCAATTACAGACAATTATTAATCTATATATATTTGATATAATTAACTATGTTTTTAATAATAAAGATATACTACATCTTAATAATACAGTGCATAGTTATAATACAAGGCAAAAAAGTCAAGCAATTATTGGTTTTAATAGATTGAGTAAATCTATTAATAGTCACTCGGTTATTTGTTTGAGGATATATAATTGTTTTATACCTATAATTGAAAAGTATACAGAGAAAACATTTTTAACAAAGCTTTATACCTGGCTGTTGAATAATCCTTTTTATTCTATTGATGAATTTTTCAACTTGAAAAACATTGATTTTTAACATTAATAATATATCTCTGTTTTAACAATTATCTTCTGTAGAGTTTACATTGACATTTTTGATTCTATTTGTGTATAGAAATAAGAAATTATTGATATATTTTTTGACTTAGCATGTATGCTGTACTATGACTTTGTCGATACTGTAATATGTAACATGGCAATAAACGATTGATTGATTGATTGATTGAATGCATGTAATTGTTGTGTTCCCTTAATTGTTAACGCCTCTTCAAAACGGCTTTTCAAAAAGATTTCTGAAGCAGCATAATCCTCTTGAGTGGAAAATGTAAAATCTACCTTCGTAATATTATCTACTGCCCATTGAAAGAGATCTTCTGCAGTTTGGATCTGGTTGTGGTATGGTCTTTGCAAACTTGCACGAGCTGCTAGTCTTTTCACGGAACCCCCTACTCCATCGCAAGGCCCTTTTCCATGAGCTGTGGCTGAAAAATGCCATTCAGCTTCAATGTTGAAATCTTTCAGATGCAGGCAAAGGTTTAGAAAGTTCTTCTTATTTTTATATTGAGCGGCAGAACCATCAGAAAAATAGTAGATTTTTTTTGGCAGATTTTGAAACTTACTGGAGAGATATGAGATCAGCTTCTTTTGAAATGTGTAAACCGCTATTGTATTATGCTCTAAGCAATCAAAAATTATTACAAAGCTAACATGCTCAATTTTGTCTTCCTGTTTGTAATATATTATGAAAGGGTGGATTGTGATCTGTTGACTTGTCCAGTGGTAGCTCTGAGCTTCATCCTGAAGAACTATGCTGTAATTTTCAGAAAAGTCACAAGTAACAACAAATTCTGAATCACTAAGGTTTTCTTTTGTCGAGTTGAGGAATGATCCTTGTTGCTTGGCAATAAAGTCATGTCGAACCAAAGAGGTCATCTTGCTACAGACTAAATCTATAAATTCTTCGGAAGTCTTCTCTAATGTCTCCAGATTGCAGCGATCGACTGAGACCCATTGGCGGAATTTAACTTGTTCAATTAAATTTTCTTCAAAAGAGTTTTCCAAAATGTTGTGAAGTTCAGTCTCTCCTGGGCAATATTCGCACTGCCCCATGTTGCAATCTATCGAAGATGGGTTGCAAAGCATTTTTGCAATGCACTGCTTATAATTTTGCAAGTTACCACTTGTAACAGTATTTAATTTGGCATTTTCTATCATTAATTTAACGTTTTGGTGAGTTGTGCAGACACAAACAGAGTGTGTGCCACTCTGTCCAGCCAAAACACAATGTTTTGGTCTTAACTCAGCAAATTTAGAAAATCCAATTTTTATATTAGGATACTTGTCTTTAAAATGTTTGTGAGCCTCTTTAAGATTACTCAGAATCAGTCTTTTAGATAATTTTTTTCCTAACTCCATCTGGTTCGGTTACTGTCACGCAATCTTTAATACCTGGCATTGCCCGGCTCACTTCGTCACTTTCATAAAATGAATGAACAATTTCAACTGTATCTACTGGTAAACATTTTCCTGGGCTAGGGTTCGGACCCTCCATAAAACCTTTTTCTTTCAAAATCTTTTTGATTGGCGGACTAGGTAATTAGGCGCATTGAATACATGCATTATCTTCCTGATACTCCACTGTTCAGGTAAACTTGTAAGAATCATAAGTTTTTGGGCCCTACTTGTTGAATTCATAAAGTTAGTTTTGAGATTTTGAAGCAGAGATTCTTCAATGTCCGTTTCATTTTCTGACGAGGAAGATTCAGCAGCAACAAACAGGCTACGTTTAATTGATGTGAGATTTTTTTAACTTTTGATGTGGCATAGTGCTTGGACGTGATTTTTTTCTTTTGAATCGGAGACACCTATTTCTTGAAGCGATGTATTGAGTGCTTCTACAACCACTGAAGTTGTGGTGAAATCTGGGTCTCGGCCCTGAACAGCTATTTCCGATCCAGAAGAATCATCATCCAGGCCTATGGGATTTTCAACATTACTTGGCTCTGTACTTTTCATCTTAGATACATCTTTTCTACATTTGTCACAAATCATGGCTCTATTTGGCATATGCGGAAATAGTTCAATCATCCAAGATGTGACAATTCTCAGTTTTTTTCTGTCCCTAATAAAATGATTTGGTTTAATCAAAGGATTACAACATTGCACTCTCACCGCACTGATACACTTTTTTTTATTATGTTCCATTTTGAAGTAAACACTTAAAAACAACTTTTCAATTTATAATCTTGCTATAAAATAAATAAACTACTAAAAATAATAACATTTATACAATATATTTACATTAAAAGTTAAAAGCAAACACTAAGCACTTTTATAAACACAAATGAGGTATTTTCTCAATGAGGTATTCACTCACAGAACACATCCTCTCAGCAAAGAGTTTAGTTACTGACTGAGTGTACAGACAGGCAGTGTAGAATCATTGCCTGTTGCAACTTGCACAGATAACAGCCCACTTGTTCCAACCTGCAGAGATTGGCTCAAGTCTTAGCAAAATGGAATGTACATTTATTTGTACTATCTGTTGGGATCATACATTCTATATTAATATAGACCAGAGGCTTATATTTACTTCTAAATTAATATTTAAAAATAAATAAATTTTAAACCTCATTATTATTTTTTAATAATATATAGCCTATGTATTCATGTTAATGTTTCCAATTATTTATATTTTAAATTATGCCATATTAGTTAAGAACTATATTTTAATAATTTTGGTTGAAGCAAAAATATCTGGTTATCTGTTTCAAAGGTATACAGCAGCCTTGCAACCAAAACGGGGTTTCAGGGAAAAACCAGCTTCAGTAATATTATTTTTTTAACAATGAACCCATTATCATCCCATAATAATATTTTACTATGTGATAGACAAAAGTACTTAGAATTTATGGAATTTTTTTTGAAAATTTTAAATTATGTACTTTTTGACAAAATGTTAACTCAAAATTCAAACTTGTATTTTGACAAAAAACTTTCTGACAACCTATGTCAAGTTATACATCAATGGAAAGAGCAAGTGAAATGCTGAAAAATTACACCACTCCCAGCTCTCTAGCTCAATTAGTGCAGGTCCTAGAGCAATTTAAGAAAAGTACGTTTACCCTTTTTCGGCAAATTTTTGAAAACTTTACATAGCCATATTTCGGAAACGGCTTGAGATAAAAATTTGAAATTTGGAATTTTGTTTAGTTTTAACACCTACTATAAGTGTACCAAATTTGAGCCAAATCTAAAATGGTGAGGTAAAATTTTAATTTTAAGTGTGTTGATCTGACATGGAATGACCCTGTTATAGGTTATCTTCTTGGACACATTCAGTTAGAGTATAAAATAGAAAATAGTCCCACGTAAAAAATCACTAATTTTGTGTTGAAAACAAAACATACGCTTCTAAACAACTGTTGTATAGAGGCAGTCTTGAAGCAAAGACGTATTCCATAAAGTATAACATGTTCCGCGTTTCTTCTACTTCAATACTATATAACATACTTTGTAATATTCAGTCGTTTAAAGCTGCTAGTGCGATTTAAATAGATCGCGTACCTAACATCGCGCTACGCGATGTCAGCACCTTAACGACGAGCGCTGACATCGCGCTACACAATGTCAGCACCTGGAGGGTTAACATCTTTGTATGTCTTTGTATCAAATTAAGGTTAAAACAAACAAACAAAACAATAATAAAGATAATATCATAAAGTAAAATAAGAATAAGAATACAGAATAAGAAATTTGTATTGTGCCTAGTAGGAACTATTTACATGAATAAGTTATGATTATACTTTGGAACTTTAAACTATGTGATATTAGACATAAATTTAACATTTAATGATATAAAACCTAAGATCTATTGGTTAAAGTATGATATTAAAAGTTAAAAAAAAAAAGACTGGAGAATAATTTATTATAGGTGTTGTGTGAGATTCTAAAAACCTAAAATTCTATGGAAACAGTGGCAAAAAATCCTCTAGTTTATAGAAAGGGCGTTCTAATAGCCAGCTATATAGCTTGTTTTTGAATTGCAAAATAGGATATTTTTCAATGAATATCTTTAATTTGTTGTCAATTTTTATAGATATAATGGTATGGCTATTTTGGCATTTACTCAGTCTAGAAAAATGTATGACGGCACTATCCCTAGTCCTTGTGTTATAGTTATGATTATCATAACTATATTTATAACTACTTTGATTTTTAATTGCATATAGGGTTAAGTCAAAAATATAGAGATTAATTATCGTTTGTATTTTTTTTCTTATAATTAAGGGTTGACAATGTTCATCCCCTTCTGACTTAGTTATAGCCCTTACGGCTTTCTTTTGGAGTATTAATATTTCCCCTATTCTACTACAGTTTCCCCAGAGTATGAGACCTTAACGTATTATTGATTGAAAGATGCAAAATATGCTGCCATTGTATTGGGCAGGAATATTTCTAAAATTCAATTACAATACTACCATTGAATGATCTGTAATATCTTAATGCATACCAAAGCTTTGTAGTCTATAAGTGGCAAATCATTCCTACATATCCTCATAAATCAGTAATCTAAACAGGTGTGACTGAGCTACAATTCTTGTAGGCTCATCAATCAAACATTTCAAACCATTACTAGCCAACAATGCTAAATATATTTCAACAATATGGTCATTTTTAGCTAACATATCGCAGTTAATATCACCAGTATAGACAATGTTACGACCATAGTTTTTAAACAATAGGTGCTAAAGGTCAGACAGATACTGTGCGAGGGGAACCCTGTGCAGTCTATAGATGGCGAGCAGCTCAAGCTCAATGTTATCTATGTGACAGGGTATTTGGAGGCAGTCAGCTGATTGTACGTCTGTTAGTCTATCTACTTTACTGCACTGATAACAATCACGCGCCCCAGAGCGATATCTTCCATTACAGCTACTAAACATATTAAAACCAACAATTTTAAATAAATTTAATTCATGTTCTGAAATCCAAATTTCTGTCAGTACAATAATATTCGGTTTAGAAGGTAACGTTCGCAAATGGGCGATGAAATAATCATAGTTTTGCCTATAGTGCGGTCTATAAGTACAAATTATGGCTACACTTTTCGCATCTGGCAACCAATGTGTGGCTTCTTCTGGTGTATTCGCTTGGGTGTGAGTTTGATTTTGATTCTTGCGAGGTAATGGTCTGAGTCTGTGTTGGCCCCTCTTCATACTTCTACGTTGTGCACTTGTTTCTCATCTCTAGTATTACTTTTATAGTAAGTATTATGTAAGAATTATTATTATTATTTCATGAATCAAATTTATTTATATCCATTTCACATGCCCTGGTTCAAGAGATATTTAAGTTTCTACGGCAAAGTGTACAATAATTAACTATATGTATTTGGTAATGTATAGAATATTGTATTACATTAGAATATTACTGTACTGTACACTATTTTTCTGCTAATTATTGTATATAATGGTTAAAATTTATCTTATTAATATCCCTTCCATAAATGTTCTCTTTTAAACGAAAATAAAACTTGCATAATCCTTTAAAAGTCAAAATGATCCATAAATAGCAAAAATTGTAATAATTAGATTTGGTATTTCAAGATTCATATAGTCACTATAATGTTTTTCCAAAGCAATATAAATTATATCGTTTCCATAATGACTTTACTAAGCATAGCTACTTTGTTTTGGCATATATTCACCAGCTATTTGTGATAAAGTACAAGTTATATACAGGGTGTTCAAAAAGTCTGGAAACCCCTTAATATTTTACTATATAGTATTAATAAACACAGAACAATGAAACTCTAGGATTACGTCCTCACTGTGGTTACTGACTTTTTGGTCATCTTAACTGTCCTTTTTCACTTTGGGGGGACGTCCTGTGGATGAAGTCTAAAACATCTTAAATGTAAGCATAGTCGAGTTATACCTCATTTTAAAGGTCGTTGTTAGAGGAATACATTATCACAACCCCGACTGGAAAAGGACTACTCATTTGGAAATAGTAGGCTCTCAAAGTTCCAATGAAGCCAAACTTTTAGAGGCTCTTATTTCCAAACGAATAGTCGTTTTTCAGTCGGGGTTGCGGCAACGTGTTCCTCTTACAATGACCTTTAAAATGAAGTATAACTTGACCTATGCTTACATTTAAGATTTTTCAGATTTCCTCCACAGGATGTCCCCCAAAAGCGAAAAAGGATAGTTAAAACGACCAAAAAGTCAGTAACTACAGTAAAGACGTAATCCTAGAGTTTCATTGTTCTCCGTTGATTAATAAAATAAATATTAAGGGGTTTCCAGACTTTTTGAACACCCGGTATACTAAGTGAAAGCTAATAATTTATCAAACAAAAATGCATTGTACATGTTTTCACCTAGAGATAATGGATTTCATAATATTTAGGAAAATGTATCGAAAAATCAAAATAAAATACAATTGTTTAAATAGGGCAAAAAATATTTCTCGTATAGTTAAAGTAAACACCAATGTCATGTGTACCGTTTGAAAGCATATTTTCTCTAGTATAATAATTACTAATAATATAGGTAAATATAAAACTACAAAACCGAGTTATGCAGGGAAATATACAAGCATGTCAAAAACTTTTGGCAGCCATATTGATGTCATAAAAACCGATAGAGGGGCAGACAAATTTGTGTCTCGGGCTTTTTCGACTCGTCCAATCATCTACTATCTCAGTTCAAAAGGGGGGTTGCCAGATGTGAAACTTTTTTATGCTTAGCGACCCCACTACTAAGACTTCTGATGTTTTGATTCGTTATCACTAAAGATTGTTCCAATTTACCACTCAAGATTTATTACAAAAAAGAAAAACATTCACATTCAACATTAAAAAAAAATCTATATTCCATTTTGCAAACTATGCTACATTTCACACCACAATTTAAATAATACATATTATATAATAATGAAAATAGTGATATTTGGCCAAATGAAGCGCAATTCAGATTCTCACAAAATAACATGGTTTAGGTACTTATGTAAAGGAAAAAAAACAAGATTAAAGAGATTATCATCCTCTTATAATACATAACACAAACTATCCATAATTCACAAACACATGTACATTCGTACAGACATACTTGCACAGACAAACGTAAAGTTAAAAAATATAACGAGTAAAAATTGAAATAAAATAACAAAAGTAAGTTGACTAATTTAAGCAAATAACAAAGTACTGATAAATAATAATCACCATTTACAAATTATTTAGATCTTCCATTGTGGTTGGTACCTTGACTGGTCACCCTGGTTCTTCCTCATGAAAACTCTGCCAGCACAGATCCAAAGGTAGGTGTAGTATGCCTTGTCCCTCTTGACCTGGTGGGCTGCAGCTAGTAGTCTATGTCTCGCGGGGCCGAGGCTCTCGTTCACATACACCACCTGTGACAGCGACTCCAACATCCCAAGATCATGCGTTGACAAATTCCTCTTCACAAGCCGCTTCTTTAGGAGGCCCTCAGTATTGATTCTCCGCACCATCTTCAATATGATACCGGGGGCTTTCCGGAAGCATCTCTGCTATGAAGTCGATGACAAGCATCGATCTTCACGTTGTCAGTCGAGTAGTCCAAAGCTCGACCCACCGCTTTAACAATGCCGGCCACGTCCTCGTTCTTCTGATACAGGATGCCCTTTATTTTCAACTTGCATAGCTTCCAATTCCGCCACTCTCTTACGAAGACTTATATTTTCCGTGGTAAGTTCCTTCACTTTCTTCATCCACAAAGCTAGCTCTTACTTCTGTTTGAAGACCACTTCTTTAGTCAGCGATTTCTGTGTGACAAAGATTCAGTGAAGTGTCCAAGTTTTTCTCCACTCTGTTGAAGTCTTCTTTTATTTTGTTAAACATTTAAAATATGTCCTCGTACGTGACGCTGCTGGCTGATACGAGCTTCATGCTCTATCGTCAAGTTTCAGAACACGGCTCGCACCTCCAGCTTTGATCCTGCTCATTAAGGAATGTGATCAGTAAAAAAAGTACTTCCCAGTTTTAAACATTAAAAAGATTTTAATTCCTATTTAAAAAAATTAAATAAATTTGTACCTTCCTACATTCTTCCCAATTGTGAGTCACTGGTTGTAAAATTTGGAGGAGGGCTGTGGTGGTCTGGATGCGACGTTGCCTATGTCGATTTTTCACAAACCTCAGAGGTAAAGTTAGAATGGCTGGACTATAGTTCATTACAGTGAACGATTCGGTCGTGAACTTGTCTTGCAAATGAAATGAAGTAATAGTTCTAGTAATAGTAATAGTAAAGAGGTAGTGTCTTTAAAAGAAACGATTTTAAATCTTAAAGTTCTCCTTAAGAAAGCAAATGAAGAAAATTCATTTCTAAGGTCTAATGCAAATGATAATGTAAATTTAGCTTTGAACCTGGACTCCTGTGTGACTAGTCAACTTAAGCAAACAATTTTACAACACGAAAAAACACAAGAAATATACTAAGCAGACTTGACCAAGCTGTTGAGTTGAATCAGTGGCGTATATACAAATCTTTTTCGGGGGGGGCCGATCTTGGTTAAGCAAGTATTACCAAGACACATTACCGGGGGGTCCGGGGGTACACCCCCGGGAAATTGTTGAAAAAGTAAACTCATGGAGATGTCATTTTACGCTATTCTAGCTCCTACAAAATTGGGATAGTATTATGTTTTAAGTTAAAATGATATAGGTTTATAATGTACACAATTACACCGATATCATTGTACATGTTTAGAAATATTAATACATTAATATATAAAATGTGATGAACTTTTTTTTATTTATGGATAAACAAATATTTATTTTTGTATATTTCGGGGGGGGGGCCGAGGCCCCCTCGGCCCCCCCCATATATACGCCACTGAGTTGAATGTTAAGTTGACTACAAAGTTGGAGAGTTTCAACGGCAGGCCTGTAGGGGGTTAAGCACTGATAAATGGTTTGATGACTCCATATTGCAAACCTATTTCTCTTCTTTTGATAAGCACCCTTTAGCAGTTCAGTCTAAAACCTTGTTTATTGGACCATCTGTCTGTGAGGTTCTCAAACTGTGTAGCGATGAATCTGTAACTACACAGCTTAGGGAACTTGAGTTCCATACTTCTAATTATGTGTTCTATTGTATCAATAATAGTAGAGGTTCCATTGATAGGGTAAGCGAGGGCACGGCCAGTCATGACAGTGGCACGCACTGGAGCCTTCTGTTCTGTGATGTGTCCAGAAAAATAGCCTACCATATTGATTCTCTTAATAACAATAATGTTAAGTCTGCTTCAAAATTAGCAAGTAATCTCAATGTTTCCCTTCAATCTGTGGTATGTTACCAACAAAACAACGCCTTTGAGTGTGGTTTGAATGTGCTTATAAATGCTAAGTTAATATTTTACTACTATTGTTCTGTGGAAAACAATGCAACTGATTTTCGGCAATGGTTTAATGCATGTACCTCTATTTGTGACAATGGTACTTTTAAGTCGCCAAAGCTAAGTAAAAATAGTAACCCTGATAGTCTGGCTACTAACAACTTTAGTACTGAACCTGCTTGTAGTAAACTATCAGTAACTTTAAGGAAAGTTGGTTGTACCAACTGGAAGGTAGTCAAGCCAAAAAAAGGAAAGAAAGTAAAAATCTAACTCAAATCCCCTCAGAAGTAAACACATCCAACAGGTTTTCGCCTCTTGACTCCTTAAAAAATGTTCCTTCTGAAAGACCTTTAACCTTGAGTAAGCTGACACCTTCCCCCAAAGCTTCCTTAAAACAACCAAAACAAAAATCACCTACTAAAAAATTCAGTGTACTAGAAGAGAACCCTACATGTGAGGTCTTCTCTCCTCCCTCTGTTAGCAGCACTTTGTGATCGAATGTACCTCACATGGATATATACAGTGACAGTCACGGTCGTGCCCTCTCTAGTATTATAAGTGCAAAGATAGGAAATAAGTTAGTTTTTTCGGGTTCTGTTAAACCCAATGCCAGAATGTATCAGATATTACCTTGTATAAACAAAGGCAAAAATTCAAACAGTGGTGACATAATCGTTATTATTGGAGGCACGAATGATGTTGATGTAACCGGACGCTGTAACAACATCACAGTGGAGCTGGATGGTTTCCTTGGGGAGGTGTCGGGCGCGAGAGTGTTATTGGTTGGCTTACCATACAGACATGACCACCCCTTCTAAAATACAACAATTTCTAAGGTTAACATCGACCTATCTGATGTGGCCTCTCGCCATAGTCATGTTTCGTTTGTTTCCTTAGATTCACTACCTAGGCCCTTATTTACAAGACATGGGCTCCATCTTAATTCCAGGGGAAAAACCTATCTGGCCGATTTACTTTGTTTATTTACTATTTACTTATTTATTTATTTACTTATTTATTTATTTACTTATTTATTTATTTATTTATTATTATTAATAGTAAATAATTATTATTAAATTATTTACCGATTTACTATCTGGACTCATTAATTTTTGTTTTATTTTATTCGTTTTATTTTTTGTAACACTGCCACATTACTTGCAACGTGGCAGTGCATTTCCAAGTCTATGAATTGTTTATGTATTGTACTCATTTTGCGGAAATAAATTCTTATTCTTATTCTTACTTCTTAATATATTAAACATATCTCCCATCCATGACGTTCCTCATCACCCCCACCACTCTACTTTTTCCAATATAACCAGCAAGCTTGATGACTTCCCGCCTTTGCCTAACCCTAGTACTCATGTAACTAATGCTTCTTATCCAAGTAAGAGATCCTCCACTCGTACCTTTCTGAACAAACATTTTTTAGGGGAAGCCCAAAAACCCCCCGATGTTCCTTGGGCTCATTACATCGAGGAGGTGTGAAACCCCAAAGCACAAGCCTTAAAATAATCCATCAAAACATAAAAGGTCTGTTGAATAAAACTCATGAGTTTGAAATATTTATTGATGAAGAATCTCCAGATCTAATATGTGTGACTGAACATTTTTTGAAATCCCACGAAGTAGTAAATTCTAGATTAAATGAATTTTATTGTGTAGCATCCTACTGCAGATCTCGGTGTAAGAGGGGTGGTGCTGGCATATGGGCCAAACCCAGTTTAAAATGCGAGCCACTTGACTGTCATGAGTTTAGTATGGAGTGGGTCTGTGAAATTGCAGCAGTTTCCATTAAAATTGATGAGGGAAATAAAGTATTATTGATGGCAGTGTACAGACCACCTTCTTTATTGCATGAGGGATTCTTTGAACTGATCTCCGACTGTCTAAATAAATATGCGAGTCGTCATGATACAATCATTATCGCGGGTGGTTTTAATATTGACCTCTCCCGTGATACTTTTGCTTCACAACAACTCATTGCCGTAATGTCCTCGTTCGGTCTGCTCAATATCATTAAGACCCATACAAGGGAAGCCTCAGGATCACGAACACTTATAGACCATGTATATACTAATAGAAACAACACTGAGTGGTCAGTAATCAAATCTGGTCTATCTGATCACTATGCTCAGACGGCCAAACTGAATTTTGAAAATACCCAATCAAGTCCTAAAGCTACTTCTAAGTATGTTAGGTCTTACTCGAATGCAAATATCCAATTATTCAATAGTCTAATTTTGAAAGAGAATTGGGATGAAATGTATGCTGCTGCTAAACTTGACACAAAATTTGATCTATTTTTATCTAATGTTAAATTCTGTTTTAACCTGGCATTTCCAGAGATTCGAAAAAAGATTAAAAAGTCAAGGCAGCAGAAAATCAATCTACCTGCTGAGATATTAACACTTAAAGAACAGCTTTTAAATCTGTATAATAAAACTAAACATCTCGAAGCGACTCATCACCTACGCCAACAGTACAATAGACTCAAAATTCAATATAGAAGTAACATCCAAGAGGCAAAATCTAAAGAAGCTCTCCGTTATATTGAAGAGTCTGATAACAGATCAAAAGCTGTCTGGCACTTAATAAATAAGAAAAGACAACCTACTAACAAATGTGTACAAGACATGTTGCTCGAAACAGACAATGGTGAGAAAATCACTAAACCAAAAGAGATCTGTGATCTTCTCAGTGACTTCTATTCAAATACAGGCAGTCGAATAAAATCACCTAATAATATGCCACTGGAAACAAAAAACACAGTTAATGTGTGTAAAAACTCACTTTTTCTTCGCCCAACAACTGAAGCAGAAATAGACAGTGTCATTAAAAGTTTAAGAAACAAAAAGTCTGCCGGAACTGATGAATTATCTCCCTTTCTAATAAAAAAAGTATCATCACACCTGTTAAAACCATTACAGGTTACAGGTCATTTATAAATGGGATATTCCCTTCAAATCTAAAAGTTTCAAAGATAAGACCAATCTATAAGAAAGGTAATTCAAGAAGCTGCAATAGTTATAGGCCTATATCTTTGGTATCCACTTTTTCGAAAATATTTGAGAAAGTCATGCTGATTAGGTTAAGGGACTTTTTGGAGCAAAATGAAATACTTTATGAGAACCAGCATGGATTTGTAAAGAATAAGACCACGACAACAGCCATGTTTAACCTCGTCAATGATATAGTAAAGCAGCTAGACACTAAGAACCATTCAGCTGGGCTTTTTTCGATTTAAGTAAAGCCTTTGACTTGGTCGACCATGGCTTATTATTGGAAAGGATTAGTGATATGGGGGTGCGTGGAGTGGCTTTGGATTGGATTGCTTCATACCTTTGTGGTAGAAGGCAATATGTGGAGATTAAGGCAGTAGATGATGCTGGGCAAGTGCGTTTCTACACCTCTGAAGAGGCTACCATCTTAAGGGGAGTGCCTCAGGGCTCTATTCTGGGCCCTACTCTATTTCTTCTTTTTATTAACAACCTATCCTCATGCACTTCGAATTCCAAACTGTCGCTATTTGCGGACGATACCTCCCTTTCTACAGGGTGTTTCGGGATAAGTGTAAACAACTTAACCAGGAGATTCCTTACATCGAAGCAACAAAAAAATATAATATGAACATGGGTCCGTAAACCAGTCGTTCTCAAGTTACAGCCAAAAATTGATTTTTTTCAATTTTAAGTGTAGTTATTGCACTTTTGGACCTCTAGATTGAAAATTTGTAAAGATAATAAAATAATAAAGCTGATCTCAAGATAAAGAAAATTCATCTTCTTTTTTTATAAATGTGGAAGAGAGGCCACTAATTATAATGTAAAAATAAGGTAGTATTAAATTTTACTTAAAGATTTATTAAACAAAAATTTAAATCATTTTCAAATTACAAATCACAATGTTTTGTGAAAATACACATAAAAATTAAAGATCTAGAGTGAAATAATACTGTTATTTACAAAACAACGAGGGTACCATGGGTGCACCTTACAAGAAATTTTCAAAGTGACCACCATCTTTCTGCCTGCACAATCTTGCTCGTAAAATCAATGAGTTTGTTGCCGCTCAGACGACTGCTGGGTTGTTCTTGATGGACTCAGCTACATTCATTATCCTTTGCAATAATTCTTTTCTTGTTTTAGGCTTTGTTGTGTAGACTTGTGATTTCATCCATCCCCATAAAAAATAGTCCATGGGTGTAAGGTCAGGAGACCTTGCGGGCCAATGTACTGGACCGTTGTTAGCTATTACCCTTTGCCCAAATTTCTGACGCAGTAGTTCTACAACTTCTCTTGAAGAGTGAGGCGGTGCACCGTCGTGTTGAAACCAGAGATTTACTATGGTTCCAAGAGGGACTTCCTCTAGGAGTCTTTGTAACTCATTGAGCAGGAATGCATGATAAGTGGCTCTGTTTAGATTCCCCTCAATGATAAAAGGTCCAATCAGCTTATCATTAACAAGGCCACACCACAAATTTACAGAAAACCTTTGTTGGAAATGATTTTCTATTAATTTATGGGGATTTTCTGTAGCCCAGTTGTGTAGGTTTCTTAAGTTATTTATTCCATTTCTCGAGAACTGGGCTTCATCAGTAAACAAAATGCACTTAACTAACCTCCGGTTAGCCACTACCCAATTGCAAAATGCCAGCCTAGCATCGTTGTCCCCAGGGTGAAGGGCTTGCACTTTTTGAAAGTGATAGGGGTGCATTTTTTCCTTCTTCAGAACTCTCCAAACCTTTGTTGAAGACACTAAATGTTGGTTTGATAGTCTCCTACACTCGTACCTGGACTTTGCTGCACTGCTTCAATAATATTTTCTTCAGTATGCACATCAACTTGATCGAATCCCTCTCGCTTTATCCTACTAACCGATCTTGTCTCTTTAAGTCGGTTGTGCAGGTCGGTAAAAACTCGGGTTTGGAATATTTTTGTTTGGATATCTTCTCTTGTACTCAGCCGAAGCTGCCTTTGCATTCCCATTGCAATACCCATAGACAAAATGCATATCAGTATACTCACTGTTTGAATACATTTTCACTTTGGAGTTAAAACCACCAGCACTTACTGAGAGGAAACTTATTTTAATGGACAGGAAACCACATTATTTCTCAACAATGAAATTAAACAGATGTGGCTTACAGAAACAGTGCTGCCAACTCACCAATGAAAACAACAACATACAAGACGGAACGATGATGTAAGTATTGAATGAGGTTAAATTAAAATAAACCCAATTCTCGTGTATTCGTCCGATAAATACTAAATTAGTTTATGTCTTAAGAAGATTACAGTATTTGTTTAAAAAAAAACGTATAATAACATTTTGGTATTTTTTGTTTTCAAACTGTTAGTTGACAATGTTTATTTTTTTGTTATTGTTTTTTTTTTTGTGTAGCCATCCTGTGTAGGAAAAGGCCGTTTTTTTTTAAACATTGCCTCAGTGGGGTCCTGTGGTGGAATGTTAAAGGATTTAGGATCTTGTAAATTTTAAAATTTTTTGAAGATTTTATAAAAAAAATTTCAGCTGAAAGATTTCCTTTGGTTTTATGGATTTGATTGACTGGCTGGATAATTGATGTGTTCCTTTCTGAATTTTGTTATCTTACAATATTTTGGGGTTTTACATAAATATTATTTTTTAACGCATACATAAATTGTTATTATTTTGTTCTTCATAAAATTCTACAGCTTTTGGGAAAGTTGCAGCCCAAATACTCAAACGGTTATGATATAATAGCTAATCAAAAACAAAAATCATTTTTGAGGCCTTGAATTTTTGGAAAAATTTTATTTTTGAACTATTTTTTTCTCAGCGACACTTAACATTACAGTACAAAACATCAATGATATCTCTTTGAAATTTCATAATCTATCTAACTGTGAACATTATAACAAACTATCTTTACAAATTTTCAATCTAGAGGCCCAAAAGTGCAATAACTACACTTAAAATAGAAAAAAATCATTTTTTGGCTGTAACTCGAGAACGACTGGTTTACGGACCCATGTTAATATTATATTTTTTCGTTGTTTCGATGTAAGGAATCTCCTGGTTAAGTTGTTTACACTTATCCCGAAACACCCTGTATATCTAGCTCTAATTTTGAAGATTGGGAACAAGTTGCCTTTATGGAGGCCAATAAGCTTATTCAGTGGTTTGATGACAGCCTACTTGCTATAAATTCCGACAAAACCCAATTAATAAAATTTTCCCTGTCGAAGAGATCTAACTTACGGTTTCCCCTTCTCTTGGATGAAACCACGATTTTCCCAACTGACAGTGTAAAGTTCTTGGGACTGATGTTGGATGAGAAACTCAGTTTTCGCACCCATATTGAGCATGTCTCTAGAAGGCTCAGCTCGGGTATATTTGTTCTGCGAAGCCTAAAAAACGTTGTAAACTGCGAGGTTCTATTAGCAGCGTATTATGGACTCATATACCCCCACTTATCGTACGCTGTCCCTATCTGGGGTCACGAAAATAAACACACCTTGGCTTTGTTTAGACTTCAAAAATGGGCTGTGAGAACTGTTTTTTCTCTTAATAAACGGCAATCCTGTAAAAACGCTTTCCGTGAGTCACAAGTACTGACACTACCATCTATTTACATACTTGAAACATTAACATTTGTCAGACAAAACTTTTCCAAATTTAACTTCTCAGTACAAACACTTTATTCTTTACGTAATCTCAACAAATTATCTATCCCTAAACATTCAACATATTTTTACAAAAATCATTTGTGTTACAATGGCATTAATTTGTTCAACCATCTTCCGCTATCACTCAGGCTGGAATCAAGCCTAACTAGGTTTAGAAAAAAAATCAAAGACCACTTAATAAATCTTGCTTGTTACAGCGTCCGAGAATTTCTAACGGAAAAAATGTAACTAGTTAGATGTGATGTGTTTTATTTTGTTGGAAGTCATTAACAATTGTTTTCCATATATAACAGTTCATTTTGTACACTTTTTTTATAGACATAAGACTTAGCTAATGCAATTGTATTGTTGATTTGGCTGAATAAAGAGTTTGAGTTTGAGTTCATTACAGTGAACGATTCGGTCGTGAACTTGTCTTGCAAATGAAATGAAGTACCTCTACCCATCTCTAGAGTAGCGTAGTGTGGTTTTTTTGCGAACTTGCGCATGCATTGAAGGTGACCGGCGCTTAAATTTCGTCTCTACAGACAAAACTTCTGCTTGTCAACTGTTGATAATTTCGTAAAATCGCAAATGTCGTTTATTATTGTGAATCAGTCAGTACATAGTTTGTTAATAAGTTGAAGTACAAATACGGTTCTAATTAATTGTTAATACACAAAACCAGGTATCGTTCTGCAAAAATTAATGTTGTAATTTTGGTATGGAAAAATAGTTTCTCAACTAGGTTATTTCTTTTGCAGCCTTCTCTTTCGTTCTGCGATGTCGCCCTGTCAGTTATTCTGATTTGGGGACTGTCATAATTTAATTTGGAAAACACGTATACTAGCTTATTCAGTATTTTGGTTGGGAAGTACAGAGTTCTAACCCCTACGACATCTATGCTGTTAATGTAGGCTCAATATTAAAATTGTAAACCAACTGAAAAAAATTAATGTGAGACCTGCACAAGTACTGTAACCTTTAAGGCAACCCTCATTGTTTTAAATAATAGCTTTAAATAAAGGACTTATTAATTAAGTTTTTCCATAATGTTACTTGTTATTTTTGTATATTGTTATCAAGCCTTAAGCAAAATTTCAATTTTACTATGATATAAAAATAACATTTAACTATAGTTCGTATTCTGTTTGGTTTCTGGTCAAACCAAGTTAATAGTGCCCGCCCATAATCCAATTTGATTTCTCTCCAGCAGTGTTTATTTTCATTAAGACCACTGAGTAGATGTTTAGGCGACTAAAGATAACCCAACACTCCCAATCACCTTAGACTTTTCCTCCAAGTAGATAGATGGATTATCCACAGTTCTATTGTTGAGTAACCAACATTGTTAGGATATTTGTACTAACATGAATATCTGCTTTAGCAATCTTAAGTAAATGATGTAAATTATCATGATCATTTTCAGTAATCAATTCAATACAACTTTGACCTTTATATGTTTCAGTTAAAGATTGGGCATCTCTAGTTCCTTTCTTTGCAACCATTGGCGGTGTTTCATATGCTTCATATCGTCTATTCCGGCCAAGATCGGTAAGTTTTATTTCTCATATCTGTTTCTCAACAAGAAGATAAGGAAAGTGAAATCCTGTTAAATTTGTATACATTGTATTTGACAAGTCTGGACATTTTATGAATGTTTATTACTTTTTATCAGGTGTTTATGAATACAACTATATTTTTAAATAAAAATCTGTTAATTTACTAACACTCAAATTCCGACATGACAACTTCTAACAGAAAATATTGGAGAAATAACATATACTAATGTGATATATTGTAATAGATGAATTTGTACACGAAAACATACTTCAACAAGAATATATTAAGTTGATGAAAGTTTATCATAACTCAAATGTTGTATTCAATGGGAGGCATGAACTTAGAAATGAGTATTAACATTAGATCAAATAGATTGTGAGTTTGTAATGCTTAGACTGCATATATTTATTTCACTTGAGGATATCCCTGCACACTTTATGTGCCAACCCAGACTCTCTGTGCTTGTGCCTGCATTGGCCATCAGCCTTGATCCATCATTCCAAGCGTCACAGGCTGTGATCTTGCCTAACTAGAAGGTCCTATGCCTCATAATATCGTTTAGGAAATCAAGTAATAGTATCAAAGTCAAAGTTCTTTATTGCACATAGACATTTGAACATATTACAGAGTAATAACAAACAGGTGCATTGTCAATATATGTAATCTAAGTCAAACAATAACAATAATAATAATAATAATACTTATCCTAAATATAATAATAACTAACTGAAACGACAGAATTTGTATAAATTGCATAAATTGTATTTATATAAAACTGAATTATATAGTCGTGTCTTCCAAGAATTCATCAATACTATAATATGCCCTATCAGTTAGTAAGTCCTTAATATAGTGCTTAAACTTGTTTTTGGTAAAGGATTTAAGATTTGCTGGTAATCTATTGTAAAGGCGTATTCCCATATAAAGAGGACTTTTTTCAAACAGTGCAAGATTATGCATTGGATAACTCAAGGAAGATATATTGCGTGTGTTATAAGAGTGTTGAACTCTAAATTGTTTGAAAAGGCTGTCATTTCTATGAACAAAATTAACAATTCAAAAATATACATACTTGGTAGGGGTATTACATGTAATTTTTTAAAAAGAGGACAACAGCTAGTTCTATAACTTTCCTCTGAAATAACTCTAATTATGCTTTTTTGAATTCTAAATATTTTAATGAAATCAGTTGAGGTTCCCCACAGTACAATACCATACTTGATCAAGGAATGGACATAGGCATAATACACAATTTTTAATGTATCTAATGAGACAGAATTGTTTAGAACGTTTAATGCAAATCGGAATGAGCTTAGTTTATTTACTAAAAGCTGAGTGTGTTGTTTCCAATTCAAGTTTTTATCCATATTAATGCCAAGAAATTTATGGCAGTCAGTTAGATTAAATTCTGTATGTTTTAATTGATTATTGATGTAATTTTGTGTTTGAAAGTGCATTATGTTAGTCTTTGTTTTATTTAATAAAAGCCCATTTGATTTAAACCATGCTTTTAGTTTAATATCATTAATACATTGGCCTGCAGTATAGAAAATATTGAATTACATAAGAAATACTTTAATAGCCCTTTTAAAGCCATTTTTTATATAATTTCGAGGTTGAGGAAAGGTCAACAGGCTATTGTTTTTTGTTTTTTTTTTTTTTACAGTATGAATATTTATATTTTATTTTTTTACAATATATATCATATCACAAAATGTTATTGGTTTTTTTTAGAATAATTTTAACATTTGTTGTAATATTAATTAATATAGTATTATTATGGCATTGTCATACTGTTAATAATATTAAGAGAAAAGTAGGAATGCTGGAATGGACAGTCTATAAAAAGAGAGCTAGAGTAAAAAATGGCTGTTGTAACAATAAACATTAAAAACAGAAATTGATGAAGTAATAATTTGTGTTTCTAAACAAGTTAAATAAAAATGTTTAATAATTAAGTACAATAATTACTGTGATTATTTAATTTAGTTAAAACATTTGTGACAGTTTTTATATCTTTGATTTAATCGGACTAGAAATATCAATCTTATTCCTATATTGTATTTTTACCCATGCATATTACAATTTTGTTAAACCTCCTCCTAGATGAAGGTTTACTAATGAAGATCAAGTTGTAAATGTCAAGTCTATCAGCCCTATACTGTTGGAGATGTTGTGATGAGTCAGTCAGTGGTATTTTGCTTAAATAATGCGTACTGATGATGATGAATAATGATGTTTATTCTAATTAACATTACAAAATGTTACAGGCTGTCAGGCTACATTCTGGGGTCTGAATTAATTCCAGAATATTGAAGGCTTAGTCAATAATGTAGGCTACAAATATTGTAGGCTAACAAAATGAATGTCAATAAAAAACATATGAAACAAAATGAATACATGCTATCTGATAATAAATATGTCATGAAATAAATGCAGCAGATACAAAAATCATAGAGGCAATTAACGGTGAAGACAAAATATGCAGTTTGGTTAATAATATATTCATATCTATAGTCAAGTCTGGTGAGTGTCATAAAGTCCAAGTCATAGAAATCAGCCACACTGTAGTGGGTGCTTCAAAAGCCAATCTTTTAGCACATTAATGAGCCTATGGCTAGGTATGCTTCTAATGTTAAGTGGCAAGACATTGATCATCTTAATACCTGAAATAGAATAACATTACAACCCCTTACTTAATCTACTCCTAGGAAAACATTTATTGCAGCTATTTCTAGTACCGTGATTATGGATATCGACATTAGTCATATTGAGGGTGTACAACTTCATGCATCTCACGATGAATAAATGAATGTTATTGACAAATAACAAAGTCTGATAATTTTAAAAAAACATTTGAACTGACAGTTTAAACAGCAAATTGCAAAACCTGTTCAGAATGGGTTTTTATCGAAACATTTAATTAGCCATGGTGATTTGGATTTTACTTTCCAAATAACCTTCATAACAATATCTTTTATGATGACTTCAGTCATATGTACAAATGGTATAACGTTTTTACTAACTTACTGCTTACTTAATGTTTTGCAGTTTTTGTTTATTTATTTTTACAATAACTTACAAATTAACACTAAAATTTTGAACATCAAAAATGTATAAAAGCCTGTCTGGTTCTTGTTCCCAATATCCTGTTATGAGTTAGCCTTGTTGTTATTTTAAGTTATCCTATGGTTATCAGTACCTCAGTCTTATCAGGTTTCATAGTCTGCCATAGAGTTGAGCACTGCTTTTCTTAGTAACATTGTAACAATCTTCATGCAGATTAAGTCCACTAATTTATCTGTCCACCTAAAATATTGTAATTTATTTATACCACTGTTTTGTGTTTTACTATTGTAATTTAAAGATGGCGGCAGGCTATCTATTGATCTACTATTTGACTAATCCAAGCCTGCCACCAAGTCAGCTCCGGTTAAATCACGTCTTATTTATGACATAAAATATAAGCATTGTAAAAGAATTGTAAGGAATGGTATTCTCTGTGATTACTGCGACAAATGGAGTCATTTTAAATGTGCAAATAAATGTACTGGAAGATAATCCTCCTGATGAGAAATGTGAGTGGATGTGCTCAAGCTGTGATAGTGAACTAACTGGTGCAGATGATCTAAACTCAACTCCCGGACAGTCTAATAGTGAAACGGAATTCACACTTCTAGAGGTAATTAATGTGTTAACACAAGATATTAGTGAATTAAGATTATAAAATGAAAGACTTGTTTTGGAAAGAAATACCGCTAATACTGGTATTGTAGCCAACCAAAGTACAATACTACCTAACCTAAAATGTGGGCATGTAGATGAGATGCAACCCTCTTCAAATCGTAGATGGGAATTTGTTCCTCTAAGAAAAAGTTTGCGGCTACAGCATCAGTGTAAACTTAGTCAAAATGATTATCCTCTCTTAACAAACAGTTTCAGTGTACTTGATGAAGGCATAAATGACAGTGAAGGTATTAGCTGTCCTATGGAAGAGGCTCATAGTCATAGGCCTATGGAGTTAAGGAGCCTAGAGAAACTAAAACGCACTAAACCTAAGTCTAAGGCGCAGCATCGTGTTAAACTGTTCTCTGATAGTTTTGGACGTGGTTTATCCAGGATAATTTAAAGAAAATTTGAATTGGAAATTTTATGTAGAAAGGCAGGTTAAGTCCAGTGCTAAAATGAGGAGCGTTGTTCAATTAGAAGACAGAGTCTATTTTGGAGAAGAAAAGTTAACCTCGAAAGACACAGTGGTCATAATAGAAGGAGCCAACGACGTTTACTGAAATGAATCCATACAAGCAGCTTCTTCCTTAGAGTCTGCGATGGCAAATTGGAAAACAGCAATGTAATTTTTATAAATGTGCCGTACCGCCATGATTTAATGGATTATTCGATTGTCAACAAAGAGGTTGAACTGGTAAACTCAACTTATAAGGACATTGTATATAAGTTTAAAAGTTGACATAAAGCCTTCTTCAACAATTTGTTTTCCTCCAAAGGAAGTCATCTGAAAGGCACTATTATATTTTCTGGAATTGTTCAAGAAATGTTCGCTGTTAAGGTGATCATCAACAATAAGACTATGGAGAGGTTTAGGTCGTATTTCTAGGCAATTTAGACACATTCCTTTGGATTCTCCCTTCCATTTCGATGCCTTACTGTGATTACAGACTACATTCATTTGCCAAGTTTTAGTACTCTCATCTGATTCATAGATATAGTCAGATCATATTGGTATCCAGAATTTTCTTTTGATGCCAACACTTTCCTTTTACGCTGAAGACGTTTTTGGTGGGTTTTATCATTTTTTGACACAAAAGCTCTGTGCACTTCAGGATTTTCCTGCGTGTATTTTGCAATAGCAGAGTTTTTGTTTTGATTTTGCATTACTTGAGGGTCTCCTTGTGCTTCTGAAACACATTCAGGCTTAATGGTAGCAATTTTGGAAGTATCAAATCAATGTCTCGTGAAGATGCCATCCACTGAGACCATTTTAATTTTGGCTCCAGTTTATTTTCAGGAACATGACTATCAAAACTGGAAGTTTTACTTACCATGGGTTGTGAAATTGTCCTTCGATTGGCCTTTGCTTTTGTCATATCTTTAGTTAGGCCTTTATTCTCGGAGGTTTTAATGATTTTACCGACCTCCATCGGTTGTATAGATGAGTATTTTTTCAAATCTACTAATAAAGTTTATGTGTCTTAAGTGAGTATTTGGTGTTAGTTACCGGTTCATAAGCAACAAACAAAATGACCACCGCTCAAGTGGCCAGTGAACTTAAGATTGTAAACTTGGGCCCATTCTTGACCAAATTTATATATATTAATACTTTAAATACACAACTAAGCATTTCTGATGCAGCGATCAGTTCACAGAATGAACCATACGTAGAAGGTTTCATCATCTCACGACGATAGTGATTAAGAGATGTAAAGTTGTTACCTGTGACATCGTGAGTCCACATTTTTAAGTCTTTCCCAGTTAGTTACAACGTAATCAACCACTCTTCTTCTCATATAAAAACTAATATCACTCGAATTACGTCCATGAACAAAATAATCAATTGTGTGATACAGGCATGAACCATAAGGAGGCATTGAAACTACACGAAGGGCAGTTCCTGATTGTTCATGATTACTCAATACCATATCCATTTCAAAATCACTGATATAAAACTAAATAAATTGATAAATAAACAAAACTAAATTGATAAATATAAGCAGACAAAGAAAATACAATTTAAAATAAATATAAACACATAGTGAATAGTCACCCGTAATACTTTGTTGAATAGCTAAAAACATAAATAAGCCATTGAAAACAGCTGTTACATTTGTTTCTTCTTTTAAAAATGATCAGATGATTTCATTAGACTTCCTACTTTTAATGTAAATATTATTTTTTGTTAACTGTTTAATTTTTGTATTTAATTCTTTCAATTAATTTTTTATCATAAGCATAATATAGTAACTTTGAAGGCCTGTGGGACGGAGCCCTATAGAGATACAGGCTTGAAAACTGCTTAGTTGTCCTATTTAAGACTAAAGAAATAGTGTACAAAATGTCAGCTACATGTGAAGTTGGAGAATTGGTGATAAGTGAGGCATCCAGGGCTTCACCTTTTAATAGGGAACACCCCTGCACGCTTTGCATGCAAACCCCGACGCTCGCTGCGCTTGATAAACCTCAGCCTTCGGCCTTGGCATGTGACTTTTGACTACAAATAATAGTCGATTAACTTTATTTTTTTTATTTTTATTTATTTATTCATAAGACGCCGATCGTCAAGATATGGGCGAATATGGATTTCGAATGAGTGTGATGAGTGTAGATGAGGAAATGTAGTCATTGTTACAAACTAAGGCCGACTATTCCTTAGAAAGTGTCATTAATTAATAGCCCAATGACAAATGAACAGCCGGTAGTTATCAGCTGATCCTTCTCAAAATGTGTTATGACTCTGATTGGGATCGAACTGAGAACCTTTAGCTTATGAAGCTGGGATTGAACCAACCATACTACCGACCAATTGTATAATATTGTATAAAGTAAAATCACAATATTAATTTATTTACAGTATCTCACTTACACTACTTGTGTTGCTACATATTTATTAGTATAAATACCCAATGGTATGACTTGGGTTTGATTTCATTTTTGTTTAACAGCTGAAGATTAAACTCATAGTAGGCCTATAGTATTAAAATTACATAAATAGTATAATGTCACACATACAAAATAAACATTTTTATTTATTTACAAAACAGCTGTTATTATTTATTAAAATCAATCAAGTGTTATCCTTATGGAACAATCTTTTAGGGCCAGTTTCTACCCCTTAGAGTATTTTATCGAGATGAGAATACTTAAGTTGTCCTATTTAAGACCTAAAGAAACAGCGTACAACATTTTAGCTCTCTGCCTACATGGGAAGTTGAAGAATTAGTGATGGGTGAGTGAGTGAGCCAAGGCTTTGCCTTGTATATATACGAGTATATAGATTTGATTAATAATAGTGATTAAAAATGTGTTTTTCCTATTTTTTTTTTTTTTTTTCTTTATTTCTGAGGCAGCATTCTTATGAAAGTTCCCACTATAATTTGTATGTTAAAAAAAAAAAAATTGTAATCTGTGTTGTTGTTTTACTGAAATGTGTTTATGTCTTGTATTTTACTTATGCACTTGTGTATGGTTTTCATTCAGATAAATCTTTAATTGTGTGTAAAAGTTTTTCACACACACACACACACACACGCACGCACACAAAATCTACGTGTGTGTCCTAATTAATGCATTCATCAATTAGAAGACCCAAAAGTTTGCAGTTTTATTATTGTTTAGTTAGATTCTTATCCATAGTAATTAGGAGTGATTGGTGTTTCTGCTTAATCTATTATGAAATGAAATAAAATTTGTTTTTGACAAATTAAAAGATGAATTATTTTCGCTGAAATGCTCTTTTACCCTTTCCAATTATATTGCAGATTTATTTTCAACATCCTTTTCAGATGTTCCTACTATATTTAGATTAATGTTATCTGCATATAAACATAAATTATTTTTAGCAAATTTAGAAAGACCATTTAGATAACAAATAAATAATAGTGGGCCCGAGATTGATCCCTGTGGCACACCAGTTTTAATTTCTTTTAGATCAGACCTATTTTTCTGTACCAACTATTTTTATAATATCTGAAATCTTAATGAACTGAAATCTATTATTTAAGTAGGACTCAAACCATCTAATTGCAACACTAATTCCTAAGTAATGAAGCTTATCAAGTAGTATCTGGTGGTTGACGTTATAAAATGCTTTAGACATATCCATAAAATACCAATAACCCTTTTTCCTTCATCTATGGCCTCTATTATTGTTTCAATAAAGCAAGTAGCCGCATTTGTAGTTGATTTCCCTGGGAGGAAACCATATTGATATTTTTGATGAGGTTTTTGTGTTGTAAAAAAATTATAAGTCTGTTATATACTGCTTTTTTATAAATCTTATAAATGGCTGGGAAAATAAAAACTGGTTGATAGTTTGAAATATCCTTAGAGCCTTTTTATTTACTAAAATAATTTTGGCAATTTTTAGAGGATTTGGAAAAGAGTGTCACAAAAGAAGAACTTATTGATTGGACAAGAATATATTTCGTACTAGCGGTTTTTATTACTGTATAATCGGTCAAGTGGCCCAACACGTCATCAGATGGTGACCAGTTTCGACTAACTCATATAGTCATTTTCAAGCCGAAAATACATAAAATCTTCACTCTTGTGATGTCGTCAGAAGTCTTGAAAAACACTGAACACATACAAACAGACAAAACACAAAGCAGACATTTATTAAATTAAAATGTGGCATAGACACGGTCGGTTCACGGTGTGGGTGGTGCAGGTTGCGAATATAGACTGACGCCATGACCTTGCACAATCTTGCTCACCGTCTCAAAGTTTTTATCAGGTTCCTTATGCTTTGTTATAATTCCCTCAATGTTTGAGGCTGTTTCGTAGAGCAGGTTCAGATCGAAGGAGGATTTCATTTAGAATAAACTGGGGTTGTTGTTTTCCGGCCTTGTAAATGTGGTATTCCTCAATCTTGTTTAAATATCTACCTCTGTCTTTTTGTATCTGTAATATTTCTAAATTTTTATCGATGCCAGAATAATTATGATTTGTATTGATTATCATAGGCAGAGGTTTGTTTCCGAGTGGTTTTTTTAGACAGGTGTTTTTGAAACGGGCTTTGTTTGACCTATATAAAAACTTGGAAAGCTGTCACAATTGAGTTTATATGCTCCTGTTGCTATAGTTTTATCTGAAGAGGGAGGTTTCCTTATTTTAAAAAAGAAGAAAGTTTATTTTTTGTTCTGAACGAAAGTTTCACTTCATTTTGGCCAGTTCACTTCTTAATGTGCTACTTAGATTATTTCCAAAATCTGTCAATATGTACATTGTTTTTATATCTATAGAAGTGGTTTTATTTTTATGTTTATGCATAAGTTTATCAATAATGTCACTCTTGTACCCATTAGAGGCAGCTATATATTTAATGGTGTTCAATTCATTATTGTAATCATCTTCATTCATCGGGGCAGAGATTAACCTATTGACAAAGCTCTGGTAAGCAGCTAATTTCTGGCTATGAGGATGGTGCGAAGTGCTGTGTATTTTCTGAAGTTTTCTGGGT
Organism: Stictocephala bisonia; assembly: GCA_035578905.1. Taxonomy (NCBI): domain Eukaryota; kingdom Metazoa; phylum Arthropoda; class Insecta; order Hemiptera; family Membracidae; genus Stictocephala; species Stictocephala bisonia. The sequence continues at coordinate 164,968 of JAQJVL010000358.1, forward strand.
TTTCTATAAATTTTAAATTCAAACTTGTCTATGGTCCTTGGTATGGTCAGGTCTAAAAAGTTAAGTGTTCTATTGTTTTCTTCCTCTAGTGTTATTTAAGATTTTGTTTGAAGTTTAATATACCTCAAACCTTTTCAATTGCCTCTTTGTTCCATTAAACAATACTATGGTATTGTCCACATAACGGTAATAACATATAATTCTGTCTTTGTAGTGATTATTTTATGAGGACAAATGTTTATTTTCAATATGGTTCAAAAAGATTTCCAATAAGATGCTTGATAAATGGGACCCTATAGCTAGGCCGTCTCTCTGTGAATATATTTGGTTTTCAAAAATGAAGTAGTTTTGTTTGAGTACTGTCAGTTAGTTTTATGAGTTCACAAAACGCCTATTTACTTAATGAAGAGTGCTTATCTAAATTATCTTTTAGAATCAATGTTTCACTGGTCGGAACAGTTGTGAATAGATTTACAACATCAAATGAAACTAATGAATAATTATCTTTTATTTTCATATTTTTTATTTTTTGTACTAGATCTGAACTGTTTCTGAGGCTATTATTATTTTCCAACTTATATTCATGTCTTATTATATTTTCTTGGCACTTTTATATGCGGGGGAAGGAATGAAGTTGACTAAAGGCTGTATTGGTATGTTTGGCTTATGAATCTTAGATAATCCTCTGAATATTGGGGGCTGGGGGTTTGTTACTTTAGATAGTTTTATCTCAATATTAGACAGGAAGTTTGTGCTGTAACTAATCTATTTCTATCTTTTGAATATTTGGTTGTCGTGTCATTGTTTAATTTCTCTATATTATTTGTCTTAAAAAGGTCGAGTGCCTTGTTTACATATTCTAGTTTAGGGGGAATGTGTAAACAAGGCATACCACGCGCTCTTATCCTCGAGCTTATCTCGTATGCGTGTTGCTACACGCCTCAACGGCGTATGCTTGGCAGAGACTTATTCAATAACTTGTTGTTGGCTACTTTTCTGGCTTTATTAGAAATAGTGACTCTAGCTGTGATTCTAGCATTTTCATCTTTTAATGTTCTGATGGCAGCTTCGGACTGTAAAAGTTCTGTTAGTTAAGAGTTTCTTTTGCCACTAGAAAAAATAAAGTTAAGCCCTTTATTTAGTAGGTTTGTTTCGGCTTCATCAAATTTAATATTTGTTTTATTTACGAGGGTTGGATGGAATTTGTGATTACATCTGATAATTTCTCTGCTTATTTTTATTTGAGCATTCAACAGATCGGTTAGTTTTTTATTTTTATTTAGTTTTTTTGTTACCTGAATTTTTCTTTTGATCTGGGATTAAATTTTTTAAGTATAATGATTTGATCTTACATTTTAGCCAAGTCTTTTTGACAATTTCTTTAGTTCTTTTTGCTGCAAACGACTGTGATTTAATCTTGATAGCCTCTAGTATAATTAGACAGTGGCCCGGAGGCAATTCATTAAAAATATATTTCAGTTCGTGCTTGGATTTTTTGAGTATTGTAACTGAAAATTTATTATAACTAGCAGACATTTTATTTTTCTATGGATCTATTATTTTAACTATTTCACCTGGTGTTTCTGGGTTCATATAAAATGAATTTCTGAAATTAAAATTGTTCAAGGATGATATGTATTTGACGTTTTATTTATAAGTGTGGAAGTAAAAATATGATTCAAGAGCTGGGTTAACAGTTCTGGATTGGAATAACTCTAAAATATGTCCATCATTGTCTGATAATAATGTTACGATTACAAATACATACGAGGGTCGTCCAGAGAGTAAAGAACGTTTTGGTATAAAAAATTAAAAACGAAAGATAACAACACAGAACTTTATTTACATGCTCACATTAACCTAGCCTACCTCTTGTAACCAAGCACATCTTTGTGATGTTACATTAATTACTTTTGCTCAATTTATTTAATCAAAATTTTTAATAAATTGAATTTCTTTAATTTTAATGAACTCTTACTCAGGGTCGTTTTTAGTGGGTAATTCGGTGGAGCTGTATAATACAATAAATCAAGCTTTACTTTGTAACATCAGTTTATTAACATTGATTTAAAATTTACTCTAATTTGTTTTCTGACAAATGTTATTATGACATGAAATTTGGACTTTGATCAAATTACTAAAAAAAATTATTGATGACATTTTTTACAAAATACTTATTACTACACTTCTCTGGGAACTTCTTGTTTCCGTTGAGAGCACATGGTGATCGATACTTTTTTATTTTGATTAGTTTAAAATGAAATCGCACAAAAAGTTTTTTAATATTAATTTCAATTTTATTACTGAACACTGAAAATGAATTTACCTAAATTAAATAATTGAGTTTTAATAATTGGTGCAACACGTTGAAGTCCTGTGGACCTCTCCATTGTTACTCGGAGAACTGTTAACAAAAGAATGATCGAGTCCTGGCCGTTGGTGTCTCTTGCCATACGTTTCCACAACGCACGTGCTCCTCCCTCCCTTTATTTCGTCAGCCTATCGCGTGTCTCCTTGCCCCTTGTGTTTTCAATTTTCGTTATTTCAAACGATTTGTGTCCATTGGGTGCTGCCTCTGCCGAGTGACTTTTGAACTAACTAACCCTTCCTCTTACGGTTGTCATGTCGATTTTGGTGACGAACACCATCTTCCGTTTCTTTTGGTATTCGGTTTTTTGTCGAATACAACCAGGAATGTTGTTTACAGACAAAATTCTTAGAAAGCATCTGCCAGGATGTCTCTAATAGAAACGCCTTTGTCCGTTTTCCTGGCTGGCTTGTTATTTGCTTACAGTGGTTCTCTAGTATTATTTGAACATTCATTATTAATTTCAATTAAATATATCCCTTTCTTTAATGTGACAATTTATTATTTATTTATATTAATTTATTTATTTATCAATTTGGTGGACCTGTTACACTCTCAATGAAGTTGCCTTGGTTGTCAAAGCATTTATTGTACCGAGGAATCAGTTTTTCAATGCTGGTGTTATACTCTTTAGCCGCCAAAGATATGAGCCAGGATGTCACTTCTTCTTTCAGTTCTTCATCATTTCCAAACTGCTTTCCACCCAAGAATGTTTTCAGTTTCGGGAACAGATGGTAATCTGAAGGCACGAGGTCCAGACTATAGGGAGGGTGTCCAACAATTTCCTATTTTAGACCTTGAAGTTCTTGCTGGGTTCGTACCGATGCATGGGATCAAGCATTGTCGTGGATCAAAAACACTTTTTTTGACAACATGCCACGTCTTTTGTTCTGTATTGCATGTCTGAGTCTTTGAAGGGTTTCACAATAGGCTTCTGAATTTATCGTTTCTCCCCTTGGCAAAAACTCGACATGGATTAAACCTTTGCAGTCCCAAAAAACAGTTGCCATCAATTTGGCGGGATTTTCAATGGGCGCCGCCATTTTGAAAGTTTACAGAGCAAAGATGCGTGACCGCACAGGAATGAAACTCGGCTCACACTGACAGGACAGCCAGAGGTAACTAGCGTGCACGCAGTCGCAGTGGTGAGGGATCGGCGCCGCATGTGATGCACAATCGTTCTTTACTTTCTGGACAACCCTCGTACAATTTATTCTTATTAATATTGGTAAAAAAAATTATCTACCACAGTTTCAGAACCTTGTGTGATATTTTTCTGAACAGTAACAGAAAGTTCACAAGATATCTAATGCTGTGGCTTGTTAACAGAAAGTTGACAAGATATCTAATGCTGTGGCTTGTTAACAGAAAGTTCACAAGATATCTAATGCTGTGGCTTGTTAACAGAAAGTTCACAAGATATCTAATGCTGTGGCTTGTTAACAGAAAGTTGACAAGATATCTAATGCTGTGGCTTGTTAACAGAAAGTTGACAAGATATCTAATGCTGTGGCTTGTTAACAGAAAGTTGACAAGATATCTAATGCTGTGGCTTGTTAACAGAAAGTTGACAAGATATCTAATGCTGTGGCTTGTTAACAGAAAGTTGACAAGATATCTAATGCTGTGGCTTGTTAACAGAAAGTTGACAAGATATCTAATGCTGTGGCTTGTTAACAGAAAGTTGACAAGATATCTAATGCTGTGGCTTGTTAACAGAAAGTTGACAAGATATCTAATGCTGTGGCTTGTTAACAGAAAGTTGACAAGATATCTAATGCTGTGGCTTGTTAACAGAAAGTTGACAAGATATCTAATGCTGTGGCTTGTTAACAGAAAGTTGACAAGATATCTAATGCTGTGGCTTGTTAACAGAAAGTTGACAAGATATCTAATGCTGTGGCTTGTTAACAGAAAGTTGACAAGATATCTAATGCTGTGGCTTGTTAACAGAAAGTTGACAAGATATCTAATGCTGTGGCTTGTTAACAGAAAGTTCACAAGATATCTAATGCTGTGGCTTGTTAACAGAAAGTTGACAAGATATCTAATGCTGTGGCTTGTTAACAGAAAGTTGACAAGATATCTAATGCTGTGGCTTGTTAACAGAAAGTTCACAAGATATCTAATGCTGTGGCTTGTTAACAGAAAGTTGACAAGATATCTAATGCTGTGGCTTGTTAACAGAAAGTTGACAAGATATCTAATGCTGTGGCTTGTTAACAGAAAGTTGACAAGATATCTAATGCTGTGGCTTGTTAACAGAAAGTTGACAAGATATCTAATGCTATGGCTTGTTAACAGAAAGTTCACAAGATATCTAATGCTGTGGCTTGTTAACATGTTTTTTAATTCCCTTTACTCTTGATCCTTCTTTAATACATTAATAATAATATCACCTGCTATTAATACATTCTTACAGCATAACAGAAATACGGAACAACATTCCTACTTGCAACAATGCTGTGTGTCTCTGGACATCGATTACGGACTTTTTGACTGTACCTCGTATATCTAATGCTAAATTTAACTTATCTTCAAAAATTGAGGTGTTAGTGCTAGGAGATTGATACACACAAACTAGTAAACATTTTAAGTTATCTGTGAAATACTTGGCAACACAACACTCAGAAATTCAATCTTTATACAAATATTCAAATGGTGGAATTACTTATTTCTGTAACTTTACATTATTTTGTTATAAAATCATTACTCCTCCTTTCTCGATAATAGTAAGTGTTGATTGAGTATCCATTAATTTTAAATTGTTCATCTGTGTTATATTTTTTATTATGTTCTGTTGTTTATATGTATGTGTTATGTCCCAGAACTATTATGTGGGGGGTCTATTTCTTTTATAATAATTTTTAAAGGTTCTTTTCTTGATTCTGAATGTTCAATATTTTTATGATAAATTTTGATTGTTTGTAGTCTTTTTATTAAATATTTCTTTGTGTTTAGCCGAAAAAAATGAATCCTGAGCCACAAAGTATTGCCCATTACACTGCTGTAAGGACAATTTTGTTTATGTTCTATACTTTTACATTTTGAGTTGTTGTTTTTAAAAAAAAAATTATAAAGAGTGTTGGATTCAGGACATACTGTAATGAGGAGGAGAAGCAACAACTTGTTATATGATTGAAATTTCTTCATTAAACTGAAAGTCAGTGATTTCTTTCTTAATTAAAATATTTTTTATTGTTTCAACAATACCATTACATTTAGGGATGTTAAATATTTTCAACATATTGAATTATGTTGCAACCAACCTCACCTTGCTCAACATGCAAACCAAATATCGATCTAACGGTAATATTGAAAGAAAAATATTGGTATATCGAGTAACCGATGTATCGAATTGTAAATTATTTATCTGTTTAAAATCATGCACTAACCCATATGTCATGACGAAAAATACCCTCATGTTTTGCTGTTACTATTTAGGATAATCTATTGAATGTAAAAATGAAATACATTTATCTACACAAACAAGTTGTGGTCTGTGACGTTGAATTAAAAAATTCAAAATAAAAATAACTATACCGGTACCTTTAATTATTATGTTAATTATAAAATAATAATGTAATAATTAGTTATTTTTTATTTTAAACGTTTAAAAATGTCTTTAGGCTTCTTATAAACACTAAAAATTAATTCAGTAAGGTATTCCAATTATGCATCTTAAGAGTCAGCGTTGTCAACTTACAGAGCACTTCCTTTACCCGTTCCACCCACTGATCTACTATAAACTACATTTTAGTGCGTTAACCTCACATTAAAAAAACTAAAAAAAGTTACTTTATTGTTTAAATCAGCGATTCCCAACCTTTTTATCGTGCGGCACACTAACTAAAATCCACATTTTGTCACGGCACACTAAATTAACTAATTTCCGGAACGAACTACTATTAGAGATGTACTAACAACGATCAATATTTTTGTTATTTTCCGATTATAAACATAAAAAAAATAAGTGTTCGACAAGAAATAACAGGATAATAATAATAATAATACATTTCAATACAACAAAAGCAAATATTTTAACTTTGACAAAAGATTTAGTCTTAGTTAGTGGGAGATTTGTGCTTGGTGGTCCTTCATTATATGTTCCTTTCTGGGTCGGATGGTTGACAAACAAACCCGCAAGTCGTCTTCCAAAGTTTTTAGTTGGGAACGATTTTTTGTCTTGATGAGGTTCATTGAAGAAAAGGCCGCTTCACAGAGGTATGAGGTCGAAAAGGGAAGTATTGCTCTCATGGCTTTCTTTGAGATCAAAGGGTATTCGTTTATGAGAGGAACCCAAAAGGATGAAATGTCTACATTTATCTTTGTTTTCTTTTGTTTTGACTCCACCTCTGCTTCTTCAACTAATTTACTGTATTGTAATTTGAGCCCACGGTCATTCTTGATGTCAATCAATTCACTTTCTTCATCAGTATTAAACATTGCAGACTCATAAACACAGTCAATGAAAGGGTTTCTCACCCAGTCCATTGAAGAGACATCAAGAGAGGGGAAATAATTGTTGATGTTATCTCTAACTGACGAAGACTTTTCAAAAAATTTGAGAAAGAGTTGAATTTATGCTGCAGTCTTTTAACAGATCAAACATGTCCCACACTGCTAGATTTTCAATTTTTTGAATCCACATTGAAAGCTTCTGCTTGAAAGAACTGATTTTGTCCGTAGACGTGAGAATATTTTCTCGCTTTCCCTGCATACCTTTGTTCAAAACATAGAGTTTTTCAAATATGTCTGCTAAAAACGCAACTTTGGTACACCAGGTATCATCACTGAGAAAAAGAGCAAAATTGGACTCTTCACAAGTAAAAAATATTAAGAACTCATCTCTAAGTTCATAAAATCTTTTAAGTACACGTCCACGAGATAACCATCTTACTTCTGTGTGCAACAATAGCTGGGTATGCTCAGCATCCATAGCTGAACACAAATTAGTAAATAGTCTTGCTTTCAAAGGCCTACTTTTAATGAAGTTTACCATTTTCACAACAGTTTGCAATACATCATTCAACTCAGGTACCAAGGACTTAGCAGCAAGTGCTTCTCTGTGAAGAAAGCAATGCGTGAAAGTAATATCTGAATTTTCTTTCCTAACTAAAGCCAGAAAGCCTGTCAGATGTCCCACCATCGCAGGACACCCGTCTGTACAAACACCTAAACAAGACTGCCAAGACAATCCAGCAGTGGTAATATAATCGTTCACTAACTGAAAAGTGTCCTGTCCAGTTGTATGTTCAGGAAGGTCTTTGCAAAATAAAAACTGTTCGATTAAGTTATTTTCACAAATAAATCTAACAAAAGCCAGAACTTGGGGTTTCCCTGTTATATCTGTCGACTCGTCTACTTGAATAGCAAAGAAATCTGCAACCTTGAGTATTTCATTTACTTGAGTTTCAACATCTTTAGACATATCTTCAATACGTCTTTTTATTGTATTGTTGGAAAGCGGAATTTTTCTAACCTCTTTTTCATATTGTTCTCCAAACATAATTTTAACGATTTCACAGCAAGCTGGAAGAATGGTTGTTTCAGCAGTCGTATGGGATTTCATTTTTTGTGCAATCAATTCAGCCACAGCGTAGCTGGCTTCTTGTGCTTTACTCGACACAGATGACAGTTTTGTAAATGTACAAGCCTGAGATGTCTGATTTGATAATAGTCTTTTAAAATATGCAACAGGTTTTTCTGCTGCAAATGAATGTTTTGTAAGTAGGTGTCTTTTCAACTTACTTGGTACCATGGCTTCGTTAGACAACTGATCGCCACAAATTAGACATTGAGGTTTAGGCTGTTCACCACCAGATGATGTAAAACTGAATGACAAGTAACTTTCATGATATTGACGAAACTTGCCAACGTCACCACCGTCATTATTGTCACTACGTTTGCGTTTCATCGATCCACCTGACAAAACATTTGTCTTAATATTAACATCAATACTACGTTCATTTGCACTCAAACTCGCACCAGTATTAATGCTGACATCGACACTACTTTCATTTAAACTTGAACTCGCACTACTAGTACTAGGTAAATTACTCTTAATCGCATTACACTTAATCACAAAACGATCCATTTCAACTCGAAAACAAACAGCACAGAGAACTAACACATACTGAGCGAGGGAGGAGGCTGTCTCGTGTTGTGTTGTGGAGGGGCGATGACCTCTCCCCTCTCACTTCCGCGAAACCAGTTACGGAGACAATGCTGTCGCCAGGCATCAGTCCCGCCCATCGATCCTGCCGCCCACCCGCCACGCGCAGACGTATTCAGTTGATCTTGCTCCACAGACAGTGCCTTTAATTAACGCTCACCATTGACGATACAATCGATGTCAAAATTGGTAGATTGACTTTGTAAATATGCATATTTTAATCTAAAAACATTGCCTATTTTTCCAACGGTTTTATTTAACCATGACGAAATAAATACATAATTACAAACACTAATTTCGCGGCACACCTACCACGATATCACGGCACACCAGTGTGCCGCGGCACACTGGTTGGGAATCGCTGGTTTAAATGCATGTTTAGTATGCATAAGAGGCAATTTAAATGTGTTTGTTCGAATCGATGATTTTAGGGAAGGGAATAACGTCATTATATAGTGATATGATATATCGGACCAAAAATATTGGTATGTCCGATACTATCGAAAGAAAATATCGATACTAATATATCGGTATATCGAAACATATTTATCGATATTTCCGATATATCGTTGCCATCCCTAAGTACAATATATTCTTTTGTCTAACCGATGGATACCATGTCTGTCTAGTATGATCACTCCTATTAAATTTTACATTTTTAATTAACACTATATTGGATCGGTGCTTAGCTAAATTATACAATTTTATTTTTATATTTATTTCTAATTTATTTTTATTCAATAAGAGATTATCAAATCGAAGAGGATACTTAGCACAATTATATTTGTCTTCTACTGAGCTGCTGTCCGTGTAACTTGCTGAATTAAAACTTCTCCTACATCCATAGATTTATTTACATCCGTTAGTTCCCCCTATAGTTATAAGAAAGTCACTGTCTGTAAAACCTGTAGTAAGTATCTTGCTATCTTCCATCACTGCACTTAGCTTTGCATTTGGTCTAACACAGATTTTACTGTAAATTGATTTCCAAGTCTCTCTTGCATTGATGAGCATCCCATGCATAACTGTCAACCAGCATCAAAATTTGATGACTTTTATTTTTTACTTTCTTTTTTTGCTGCCTGTGCTATACTCTTCCATAATGTTGGTTCTGTTGATTTCTTATAGATTGATAATTTTGTAGTTTTATTACTTTTGGATTGGATATCATCTTCTGAACAATCTGAGAGTAACATGAAAATAATTACTTGACTCAATGACATTCAGTTTGTTCTCTTGGTTAAGGTTGCCTCGATTATTTACACTCTTTTTCTTCACTTTACATCAGTCCTCCATTCTGTCAGTTCTTGTGGTGTTTCTTTCAAAGTTAAATTTTTTTCCTTTTGTTCCATTAGTGATTGTAGCACTTTATAATATTATTTAATGTTTGTTGTATTATTTAATCCCGCCTGTTTTACTTTTAGAACTTTGTTCTCGTCAATTTTAGGTTTTCAACAAAGTTAGAATGTACTGTACTATTTAAATATGCCTTGACTGCCATGTCAATACTATAGATCATATATATTCCAAAGTCATAACTGCTATCTTGCTGTGGACCTTAAATATTCCTGAGTTTGATATTAGTTTCTTCCAAACTATTTTTCAAATATTTATTTTATTTTGTTTGCAACAGTAATTTCAGCAACCTCATTTAAGTTATTTACAGAGCCATGGTGGAGAAATTGGTCATAATTTTTGTTGTAGAGCAGCAAACTCCAATGAGAGCCTCCAGTGTGTGTTAAACTTTGTAAATCAGTTAAGGGCATAATTAAGAAATCTTTTATCTTGACCTTTAATGGATCGCAAGAATTATCAACTTTTTTTTAAACTTAATAGCATGCACAGTTTACCCATTAGAATATTAATATTTAAAATATTGATATATTGCTGGATTGTCTCAACAAAGCCATGAGGAGCTCAAGAGTTCAATTACTCCAAGTATCCACAAAGAATTAAAATCTGGTTTTAATACCAGCAGTTGTTGTTTTAGTCAGATTATTTCGTTTTAGTAAATTAATTTCTGGAGTACTTTTTGCACTTGATTTACTTTTAATTTTACAGTTATTTTCTGGTGTCAGATATTTTGGTGCTTTCGAGTAGTTAGCTCTTTATCTGGTCATAATTGTAATTGTACAGTTAAAGCTCCTTTTATTGTTAATATTTTCAGTCATTGTTATAAAGTTACAATAAATGATACTACTTGTTACTCTGAGTTATCTGCTGAGATTTTGTATGTTTATTGGTATTTTGAATTTTTTTAATGTTATATTTTTGTTTTAGCCTGTTAATCCTGATGTCAAAAAGTCTGAGGCTAAAGTTGTTGATTGTGTAAATATTGAAGACTTGGGGGAGAAAAGTGCATTCTGCAGGTGTTGGCGAAGCAAGAAGTTTCCCTACTGTGATGGAGCCCATGGAAAGTACAATAAAGATCACTGTGATAATGTAGGTCCTCTTGTTATCACCAAGGCTACAAAATAATTATTCAATAAGCTCTGAAAATATTATTGGTGGGATATAGTTTTAGAAGCTATTGTAGTGTAAACATTTATTTATTTCCCTATTATTAAATAGTAAGGGTGATATAATAAATGTTTAAATGAAATTGTAAACAAGATGTAAATTTAGTTTTGTTATTAAAAAATTTTAAATTGTTGAGAATAATATTAAGATAATGTTAAAACTTAGTACATATAGAATGGGATTAGTTGCTTTGCAACTATCAATTATATATTTTTGCATGGGTATAGATCTAAAACTTTTGTTTTACAGTCTATAAATTGTTGATATTATTTTATACTCATTTCCTTATAAGGTGTCAGGTTTTGAATTTTTGTTTTAAATTTGTTAAATTAATCTTATAAATAAAATATTAATATTTTGAGTATTGGTACTTTCTATTTGTTCTTGTTGATAATTGTCATTTATTTTGTTCCATACTATTTAATCCCTGAAACTGTGCACTAAATAACTCGAGAATATGAAAGTTTTGAAACAACTTATAAGGTGTTATTATAAAATATTTTTTTTAAAGTAACTATATATTATACTGAATGTAAAAAAAGTTTGGGAATGACAAGTTTGGGAACCGCTGATATTTTGTACATGTACAATCTTTTGAGGTTGCCTTTATGACATTGTATTTTTCTAATGAAGACTTTAAATTTTATGTACAACTTGATCTATGCTGCTCTAATTTTAGATTGGTCTCTGACTCCTTTTGAATATTCGCCAGATATGATGAAAAATGTATAGTTGGTTCAAAACTTATAAATTTTATTGCAGTATTTATGTTTTAAGTTTAACTGCCCAACCTGTAATGATTCAAAAAAATATAATGCCGTCCCCCAGACTCTGGACACCCTGTACATCATTTACTAGTTGAAACGGCACAAAAAAAGTCCCTATGACATCTCGAGCGGAGTTAACATAACACTGCTGATCACGATAAATTCCTGCCGTGACAAGGCACATACTGTCTGCTTAATTGAAAAGCCTTAGAAAGGTAACGGTTATATTCTTATTTGTCCCCACAAAAATATAATTATTTTTCACATTATATTCAACGGAATTTTCATTACTATTTGAATTCTTACATATGAGACGCCGACACAAAGTTGTTGGTATTTTAAGGCAAATATGAATGTTTATATGAGTGTAGTCTGGTTACTAACTGAGTTTAACAGTTCCTCAGAAAGGGTAATTTATTAATAGCCCAACAGCCAGGGCAACTAAGGGACCTACAGCTTTACTTGGAATCCGAACCTCGTAGTGCTGGTCTGATTTTCAGCTGATTGAGTAGCCCCCTGATATTCAGTTATCTTCCCCACACAACATCCACACAATGATTACCACCCAACATGGACACTCCAGACTTCTCTAGTAGTGTCCACGCCGATAGCGACCATTCAGTGGACGCCATATTGGTATTAAGAGGACCGAGCATCCAACCTATTTCCTACAATCTCCCAAACACTTTGTCCCCATGTAGCTAGGTTACAGCACTGCGCCACCAGTGCCGACTGGCAAGTTTTCAAATGAACACCCTGTATATATTAAAACATAAGGCTATAATAACTTTAGCTGGAACCTTGCCCATAAACGTACAGTGGTATTGGCCGGCCCACTTATGTGGCTGGGTCAGCACTGGCGCAAGGCGAGCAGAGCAAGTCACCCGGCTGGGTCAGTTTAGTCACATACTACGCACTGTTCCTTTGTTGGTCAAATTGCTAACCTCAATTTAATTTGAGGTTAGCATTGTGTAAGAGCGTGTGTACATTATTTTATGAGTGGTTGGACGAGTGTAAACAACATTTCATTCCGTTAGTATCGGTGTGGTGTTTTTATTTTTGTCTATGTATTGTACAAGGTGTATATAGTTTATATGCTGTTTTTACTTTACTGTAGGTATTTAGGTTATTTATAATGTTTATAACATGTTTGGCTCCTTATGAGGGGTTCTTTTTGAAGAGAATATAAAGTCTGAAGAAAGTAATTTTACAGTTCGAAATCGTAACCAGAGATTCAGATTTGTCTATTACGGCTTCTGATGAAATAAATAAATGAACTGGAATGGAATTAAATACCAAAATATGAACTAAAAATAATGTATGAGTTGCACATGAATGGATTTTACTTGTCAAAATGTTCGGCCAGGGTGCCGAACTAGATAAGGCAGATCTGCACCATATGCTTGTGCGACAATGCGCCGCCACAGCGAATGTGTTAATAATAGGCATGGTATAGTACAAATCAAAATTGCCCTTGCGAACTTCAGTGGCTCATAATTTTGGTAGATATTAAAATTGTATAAATTACCTGATAAAGTAGTGATTGAATTAAATATAAACTGCAATTAACATCATTGAACATATTTTTATACTATAAAGTATATTCACACAATAAAAAAAACTTAACTTTAAATTATACAAAAAATGACTCAAAAAATATTATAGAAATTTGAGTGAAGGTCACAACACTCATTACGTAGTTGATCACCAAATACGCCTCACCTGTCTGCCAACCTAACGAAAAATAAGACTTCAAAGCCTTATGAAAAAGTAAAATGAATTTTGGTACTGATATTCAAATGAAACAACATCTATCGGATAGATAAATCGATGCTCTTTAATTTTGTACAAAAAGTATTATTATCACATCACTTGTTTGTAAGAAATGTTGGATGTATCGAGACACGCACTGGTTTAATTTTACAAAAAGTACAAAAAGTACACTTTAATTTTGTACAAAAAGTATTATTATCACATCACTTGTTTGTAAGAAATGTTGGATGTATCGAGAGTCTGTAGTGAGGCCCGATTTCCGGCATTGCCAGTACAGAATGGGCTTATAATGCCAGATATTCGGCGAATGCCAGCTTGTGGGTTAAAGTTAATAAGTATTAGGACTAATGAAGTAACATGTTTGTTCAACAAAATATATACAAACTAAAATTTATAACATAGTTTTATATGAATTTTACAGCTTAATATGTACGAAACTATAAAATAAAAAATGAATTAAAAACTAATTAACATTCCAGGAGTTCAGTAGTTGAGAAACAAGCTCTACTACTCCAGTAGAAATTGATGTAGTAGACTTAAAATGTTTCTTTGTGCCTTCTTGTTTAATTTTTCTGGTCCTATATTTTTTGGAAGCCAGGTAGCAATTTCTAATCGTATATAATATACAGTATTACAATACGATAAAAGTTTATAGTTTGATGTTTGTCAAATAGCAATATTAAACCCAGAACACTATCTCGAGTTCTACCCGAGTTGATATTGAGTGTTAGCCATGTTGATCAAGAGTGAGCCAAGTCCATCACAGATCACGGTGGCTACCCAAGTTGATCAGTGTGGCTACTCACAAGTTGACCACGGGCTACCCAATTAGGTCAGTGGCTACTAAAGTAATTAAAAATGCATTAAATTAAGCAGAGTCAGAAAATCTTTTAATTACTTGAGCAATGCAATATTATTATTTCCTATTACTGGAACGTCGTCGTCGATTATTATTATTATTATCGATAAGGAATGCCAGATGGTAAGTTTAATATTATTAATGCAATATTAGTTTAACAATTTCTATAATACACAAGTAAACGTCACACAATATATATTTCATACTTATATTTATACAAGATTAGTACAGTATATACTAATGTTATGGTGATCGATTTCTGTAAACTATGTATACCTTCCTCAGACCATATTGATTTACAAAAGATGAGATTGTACGTTGTGAATCCCTCTGGTCTGAGGAAGGGAACGAAATCGATCACCATAACATTAGTATATATTGTACTCATATTGTAATAAATTCATCTGCTAACACGTACTATGCTAATTAAAAATTTTAACAATTCATAACAATTTGTTATTTTTCATCACATTGCACTATGTTTCGATTTCCCTTATGTCAAGTTTCACTGTCTTATGCCCTCTTATTCGTGTGTTGAAAGGTTACAAAGGCTCTTTGTCATCTTATTATAATTGGGATGGCCTACCACATCAACTGTCAACTCACATGTCAACAAAATCAATACCCTGGTTTGGGTAAACCATCGTCTGATTGTCAGAGCTTGCTGCGGAGTGTGGAATATCAGTTGGGTCATGTCATGAGATTTTGACTGAAAAATTTCAGATGTGCCACGTTGTTGAAAAATTTGTTCCACGACTGATGACAGATGAACAAAAAGCTCATCGTGTGCAGGCTTGTGAGGAACGTTCAGAAGAAGAAAATTTTATTGTTGAGTATTATTACAGGTGACGAATCATGGGTATATGGTTATGACATCGAAACAAGGGTTCAATTGTCCCAGTAGGTGGGGAAAACATCTCCAGATTTACTATAACAAAACAAATCAGATTTACTATATTGAAGTTTTTAAACGTCTGCGAGACGCTATCAGGTGGAAGAGATCAGAAATGTGGAGGAGTCGTGACTGGTGTTTTCATCATGACAACGCTCCAGCCCTCAGAACTCGTGAGTTTTTGGCCAAACACTCGATACCTGTGCTTCCCCACCCACCCTACTCACCTGACCTAGCTCCTTGTGACTTCTTGTTCCCCAAATTCAAAAGACCTTTGAAAGAAAGGAGATTTGAGACAATACCCGAGATTAAGGAAAATGCAACGAAGGAGCTGAAGGACATCACAAAAGAATCTTTCTAGGACTGTTTCTAACAGTGGAAACACCATTGGAGTAAGTGTGTGCATTGGGGAGGGGAGTACTTTGAAGGGAATCATGACATGTAACTTCTCAATAAAATAATGTTTGTGTTATGACGTCAGTCTATGTATTTATTGAACAGCCTTCGTAATATATTAAAATTAATAAAACATCAAATATACAATAAAATGTAATTTACTGAAATGAGTTTTTTTTTTATATTTTCCAATAAACAGGTTAAAAATACTTGTTAGTAGATTTGTTTTTAATAATTAATTAACGTTTAATTATACTTTTTTAAATGCAAATAACCTTGAGTAATGTATTTTAGAACACAGTGCCAACAGACTAAATGAATTGAAATCAATGAACGTCAACTATGAAAAATGTAACATGTTTGAATTTATAAAAGAAAATAAGATAAGACGATATTTTGATTGGGAAATGTTTTAAAAATATACTGTAAAGGTCATGTATACCCACCCTATCAGGCAGAAAGTGATAAAAAAGTCACGATAAGGAATGGACTGGTGTTATCAGCAATATTCGATTGTTATCAGTAATATTTCGACTGTTATCGGCAATTTTTGAAAACAAAGCTGAAGATCATTTATTTCACTACTCACATTATCTACACAACACACAGGCCCGAGTTTAGGGTGAATACCCTGGGCTGCAAACCGCTTTGGCGCCTGCCCTCCCCTACCGAGGGTATGGAACAGCAAAAGCAGTTTCGTTTATAAGATCACCAAAGTTAAAAATTGAACTAAAACATTTATTTAAAAAAAGTATACTAAAAAAATTATTAAACAATTTAAGTTAGTACTAAAGTTTTTGTTAAGAAATAAATTTTCCTTAACAAAACACAAATGACAGATGTTTTTCTTAATTTTGTTTGGGCGAAGATTTGAACTATTTCATAAACATTTTTGTTAATTGCAACATCATGTTCAGAGCACATTAACACGAGTAAATTCAGTTTTTTCTCTAGAAGAGTTGATCTCTTAGCATTTTTCACTGTAGATAAAACTGAAAACCCCCCTTCGTCAGAACAGTTGGTGACTGGAAGTGTCAAGAAAATCCTCAGCGCTACTTTGAGATTGTGGAAAATGGTAGACAGCTTGTTACTTCTTATATACTTGTAAACCTCAGGTATGGTCTTCATGCATTCCAGTTTATGGTACAAATTCTTTACTCATATCCTCTGAAAAGACTTTTAACAACTTCGTTGCACACTTCGCAATAGATTCATTTGAAGTCTCCTGCGACGGGGATACCAGAGGTGACAACACTTCACAGCGGTCCGAAACACCTCATATGCTTTTTCGTCTACTCATGTTTGATTTAAAATATTTTATGTTTTTAATTCTGATATAAGTTGAAATTTCACATCCAAGAAGAGCAGTCGTGGATTGATCATATTTGTAAAATTCCTCTCGTTTTTCATCAATGAATGCTTTTAAAGTGCATCTGTTTCGAAGCCTCTGAAATATGCATGGTCTGCTTTTGTAAGTTGTACCTACACTTGTCAATTGTTTAAGGATGTCACTGATGATGATGATAATTAGACAATAACAAAAAACGTTCAGTGTCCAAGTTAGGAAAGAGGGAGGGAGACATAGCAGGGCGTGATCGGCATGGCGTATGGGGAGGAGAGCGCCATTCACCTAATTTCTATTTCTGAAAAATGTGACTCCGATAAGAGTGCTGCGCTACGAGAATACTTTAGGCTGTGCTTAGGATGTAAGAGCGCTCATTGTACTGAAACAAATAATATATTCAACTTTCTGAATGAAAAAAAGCATAAATAAATGAGTTGTTATCTGTTCATACATTTTATTAAAATAGCAAGCTGAATATGGCTTTAGTGACCCTTAATATTCAATAAATACTTCAATTTAATTTTAAGGTTGCCTAAGCATTTCCTGTTCAGTTAAAATCATTAATGTTATTAATTTAATTACACTTAACATTTTATATGTTTACTCTTCTTCAATTAATCTCAACACATTTTTTCCAAATAATAAATTGATCTTCCTGATTGGAATAAACAGAAAATAAATTATTATTATTAATGTGTGATTAAAACAACAAGCTCAATATGACAATATAATGCTGTAGTAAGCTAAAGTATTTTGTAAATACCTCAATTTTATTTTTAGTTTATTTGAACATTATCTGTTTATTTACAATCATTAATGATATTAATTTCATTACATTTAAAACTTTTTGGTTTTACTATTTTATTTTTCTTACTAATCTCAATACACTTTTTTAAATAATAATGAATTGAGCTTCCTGGATATATATATATAAAAGATTAATTAATCAATTGTTATTAATACAACAATATATTGCTTTAGTAAGCTAAAATATTTAGTAGATACCTTAATTTTAAATTACATTTAACACTTTAATTTTTCTCTTATTTATATTAATCATAATGAATTTTTTTAAATTATCTTAAATTGACTTCCTGAGTGAAAAAAACAACAATAAATAAATGAGTAAACAACAAGCTGGTTATGATAATATTATGATGCTTTATTAAGCCAAAGTAGTAAGCTTTAGTAATTACCTCAATTTAATTTTTTTTCTCAACCTTACTCTGCCCATTCCTCATAGACTATTGATCTGTACGAGGAACTTATTCAGAGTAAGGGGGCGAACCAGTACAGTAGAAGGTGAATATTACTGGTGAATCTTTCAGTCTAAGACTGAATTCAAACCAGCGCTATCTCTAACCCAAGCTCAAGTCCTGACGCCTTGGACCGCTTGGCTACTGGCTCGCCCAAATCTAAGGCATATTTCTTTGTAAATAAAAAGAAAATTTGTTTAAGCAGTTTCTTTTTATTTACAATAATGTGATTATTTTAATTACACGTAACACTTTTTAGTTTTATTTATATTAATCTCATTTAATTAACATTCAATGCACAGTTTAAAACTTTGTTCAAGACATATTCTTAGTAACAAAATCTAATTACCAATATAATTTAAATAACTCACTTTAAATTCGTCAGCTCATTTTGTTCTTAAATTTAAGTGATCAAAATTTATTGGATTTGATGTATATTTTTTCTAAATTTATTTTAATAAATATTTTCCCTTTCACTACCGGGGCTCTTCAATTCTTCAAATGAAACTAAACTGACGGGCAGGAGGAAGTGGGTTTCTATTTTATTTTTAAGGTACTGATTAACGATGATTTGAACTATACTAATGACAGAACTATCACCTGTGAAACTATTGATTGTCCTACTAACTTACAGGACTATTTTCAACAAACGATAATAACATTAGTCTAACAATTATGTATATCAATATTCGTTGTTACTATAAAAAATATTAATCGTTGATCATTTGTTAGTATTACTAGGATATTTACGTGTGGATGTTGATGATATTGTTTTGAACGAGACATGGACGGACAGACACAAGACTGACTGAACTGGACGGTTACGATATTTACTGTACAAACAAAATACTTGAAATAGAAATGACAGCATTATTATCTACTTTAAAAATAATTAAGGGGCAACTATCAAAGAAGTAAAGATGGGTTACAATACTGGATTGGAACTTAACATCACATTTAACGGGCACAATTACAGTATTCTGGCCATCATCACTGTAATTATGTGGGTGGGTGGGAGAGCCATTACCACTGTAAGTGTGTAGGTGGGCGGAATAGCCATTACTACTGTACGTTTGTGGGTGGGAGGAGAGTAATTACCACTGTAAGCGTGTGGGTGGGCGAGAGAGTCCTTACCATTGTACGTTTGTGGGTGGGTCTGAGGGCCATCACCACTGTAAGTGTGTATGTGGGCGGGAGGATCATTACCACTGTACGTTTGTGGGTGAGTGGACTGCCATTCTACTGTCCCTCAATGGACTGTAATCTTTTCCTATCAGACCTGACTGACTACTACAACAACAATAACAGCACTAGACATACGACTCGGGTGCTCACAGGAGATACGAACATTGATACATTACCAGAAAACTAAAACGATCCAGTAAAATAAATGTACTTAAACTTACTATACAGCGTAGGTTTTTTAGGCTGTGTCAATAAGCCCACTCGGGTGGTGGCAAACTCTAAAACGTGCCTTGATCATATTTTCACTGACCACTGGGAGGTCACTGCCGTCACCTCAGCGGTGCTGCAGACATCAATAACTGACCATTTTGCTGTGGCGTTGAACATTAAACTAGACGCTAAAATGACAGACACTGACACAGACAATAGCCCCACTGTAATATCATTTCCCCATTTTATTAAAATTATCAATTTCACCTGTTGCAATTACGGGTAAAGAGCTATTTCTTAATATTTGGTGAACACATTTAATATATTAATACCTAACTGAATAGGAATAATAATAACTATGACAATGAAAATGGTCTTATTTAGAGTCAATAAACAGTTACAATATGTACAAGACAAAATATAATATACTGTAGGCCTAAGTTTATAGTGTATATAAATAACTAAATACAGAATGCGTGTTCCAGATTTATACAAGGGTGGAATTAACTGTTCGGGAGTTTTAAAAGAACACATTCATAGGCCATGTTAGCAACGATATTGGTGAAGATAGTTATAAAGTTAAGATAGTAAAATTTATAGCGTTCACGATATGTACAATATTTTGTGTCCACATTGCTTTAGACAAAAAATTCCAATCCATTAATTGCCAACAAACAAGGCCTACGACTAAAACTAAATAAAAATGTTTTATTCTAGTAACGTGTAAGATGATTATTGTAGTATAAGTAACTAGAAAAAGTAAAAATTGATAATTTTCATTGTACGTAACATTTTAATGTACATTTCATCTGTGTTAAAGTGGTACAGTAAATAAAGTGTTTGCCATTAAATATATTCTTTATTTACAACCATTCATTTTAGAGTAAATAAATATCCACGTATGTTGTATAAACACTATTCTGACAATAGGATACTATAATACTAAGGTATGTTATATTGTGCCTTGGACTCTTGGAATAGTCCAAAGCACAATAATAACTCTTAGAAAGCATGCATTATGGGATTTTCAATGTCCCACCTGTCGGTCGTGTGGGTTACCTAGCCGATCGGACCTCGTGCACGCCACTCAGCCGGCAATCCAGTTGTATTATATACAGTAGAGTCTCGATTATTCGCCACTTGGTTATCCGCCATTCCATGTTATCCGCCGCACCTTTGGCATTTTATTTAATTAATATAATTTAACAAAAATAGTCAGAGGACATTTTGTGGTCATCAGCGAGTGTTCGTGCTCTATTACTGATATGCCACCGACTGTACCGCTCCGCCCAAACCGGTTAGTCGCCTTCCCCGACCCCACCTACCACTTCCCGCGCCGTGCCCGTATATCTCTCTACATATTTTTGTCAGTTGCTGGATCGCTCCCGCGTTGAAAAGTACCGCTACTCGTGTGTTCGGTAAAGTTATTTATATATTTAAAGTTATTTTATGTGATGTGTTTGTAATGCTGTTTGGTGAAGTGGATTATGGAGAGGAACAAAAGAAAAAAGATTGTGTTATCAATGCAAGACAAGCTCAACGCTTTAAAAAGGCTGGACAAAGGAGAGACGTTGCAGAAGGTAGCCGATGACTATGGCGTTGGTCGTCACACTGTTGGGATTGGAAAAAAAGAGATCAGAATTAGAACAATGGTGTGCCTCACGAGTGACTGAAATTGACTTAAAAGACAGAAAAACGATGAAGAAAAGTGACTATGAAAAAACTAGTGAGGCCCATTCATTTGGTTTACCCAATTTAGGGACAAAGGAGTGCTTATTTCAAGACCTATATTAAAAGAAAAGGCGTTGCATTTCCAAAAGGAATTTAATGAAGGGGACACAGAATTCACAGCAAGCATTGGTTGGTTAGACCGCTGGAAAAAAATATATGGAATCAGGCAGTTAAATATTTGTGGTGAAAAATTGTCATCCAACTTTGAAGAAATGGAAAGGTTAAAGGAAGAATTTCAAACACTTATTGAAGCTGAGCTGTTAACAGGAGACCAAATATTTAACTGTGACGAAACGGGCCTTAATTATAAAATGTTACCAAGTAAGAGCCTTGCAGCTCGGACCGAAGCAGCAGCTCCGGGTTACAAACGCAGCAAAGAGAGAGTAACAATTTTGGCCTGTAGTAATGCTACAGCAAACCATAAAATGGAACTGACAATGATTGGAAAGGCGAAAAATCCAAGGGCTTTCAAGGAAATTGCGAAACACGCACTGCCAGTAAAATATTTAAACCAAAAAAGTGCTTGGATGAGCGGGGATATTTTTAAAGAATGGTTTTTAAAAGAGTTTGTACCATCTACAGAAAAGTTTTTGAAAGATAATAACCTACCCAGAAAAGCAGTTCTACTTATAGATAATGCACCAAGTCATCCCGATGTAGATGATCTAAAAGACCAGGATATAAAGGCCATGTTCCTACCCCCCAACGTAACTGCAATTTGCCAACCTATGGATCAAGGTGTTTTGGAAACACTGAAGAGGAACTATAGAAAACGGCTTCTCTCCACCCTGATACAAGAAATAGAAGGTGGCCAGGGCATGATTCCAAAGCTGAAACGTATAAATCTAAAAGATGTGGCTTATTGGATTGCAAGTACCTGGGACAATGTCGGAGCAGATACTATTGCCAGATCATGGAAAAAGCTGTTGGGCGAGGATGAAGAAGCCGGAACCATGCATGATGAAATTCATGAAGATATTTTACCCACATTGCAACGAATTCCTGGGTGTGAAGACACAACTTCGGTTGAAGTAGGAGAGTGGCTTACAGCAGATGAAGGTTACGAAATAACTGATGCAGAAATCGTCACACTTGTCAATAGCGGTGACGATCAAGATGTCGAAGAACCAGAGACTGTTGAGCCCCAAAAAATTGCACATAAAGAAGGGGTGAAAATCTTTGAAGCGGCCATTAAATATATCGAGCAGCAAGAAGAAGCCAGGGCTGTTGACATTATGATGCTCCAGAGATGGCGAGACTTAGCGGCGAAAAAGCGGGAAACGTCAGGAAGGCAGACCAAAATCACCAGATTTTTCCACTCACCATAAACTCAACCAGTTTAAATTTGTGTTTAAAATAATTTTTTCCGTTTTAAAGTGAGTAATGAATTATGTATTACATTTAATCGTGTAAGTAAATAAAATATACTGTAAACTGTTTACTGTGTACGTAATTTAGGTTTTATTCAACATTCCCCATTATCCGCCATTTACGCTTATCCACCCTTCTGCCGGCCCATTTATGGCGGATAATCGAGACTCTACTGTAGATTGATGCGATTTAATGGAATGGTGTATTAAATTATATACACTAAATTATATACAGAAATTTAAACAAGTATGTTACTATTTTGTCACAGATAAATTGGTGTTGGCAGCACTGTTACCATTACCAGTTGTTTAAAGTCAACTTCTAATACAGCTGTCGATCTGTATTGGAAGTTGAATGAAACAGCTGATAATGGTTTCAGTGCTGCCAACATCAATTAATTTATCCAAGACAAATAACATATTTGTTTCAATTTCTGTCTATTAATAAAATATTCTCAGTACAAGTAAACGTCACACAACACAAATTTATTACAATATAAGCACAAATATATTACAATACAAGTACAAAATGCATGAATATTATGGTGGTCGATTTCGGTGAACCACGCTCACCTTCCTCAGACCAGAGGGATTCACAAAAGAATAAATAATATTCGTGCATTTTGTACTTGTAATATATTTGTACATTTGTGCTTATATTGTAATAAATTTGTGTTGTATGACATTTACTTGTACTGTATATATACCAACACATATTATGCTAATTAAAAAACTATTTTTAAAATATTCTGTTAAATTTTGAAAAAATATTAGCTAGGCATACATTTTTCAGATGTTTGCAGATTAGATAATTTTTTGAATGTCCGTTAAAAAAAATTGTTGTCTCAATGGTAAGCTCCGTAAGGAATCTGATCATTTTGAGCTCTCATATCTATGTTATTAAGCAAAATATCGAAAAACTGCTAAGAAAAAAAAAAAAGAGTCTTTCAGTTACTATTTCTATTTTAAAAAAATCATAAAATATAAGGTTTTCCATACAAAAAACAAAATTGACTGCCATATTGGAAAATGGCGGCCGTTTTTTTTTTAATTTTTACTTTTAATGGTCTCCAAAAACAAGGTAAGGTTCCCCATTTAAAGTTATTTTTCAGACTTATTTATGGTTTTGAAGATCACAATAGTGGCCCGTAAAAATACATCTTGTATACCATCAAAACTTATAGATGGTATACAGTGAAGGACTTACACAATCATTGTAAAGTGGAACATGGTTAATTTGAACTTCCATAATTCGAAATCTTCTTCAATTCGAATTTTGCCCTCAGTCCCTAGAATTTTACATAAAATCAATGCTTACTTAACGCTGCTAGTTGGTGCAAACATGGATGGAACAGAGAAGCTCCCTCTTTTGATGGTTGGAAAGGCAAAGAATCCAGTTGCTTCAAAAATATAAAATCAAAACCAGTGGATTTGTATGGGTGGACAGGTGGGTCAATACCAATGTACATGTATGGGTAGGCGGGTGAGTCAATACCAATGTATGTGTACAGGTGGGTCAATACCAATTTATGGGTATGGGTGGGCTTGTTACTGGACTTTTATGGTGTAGAAATGCATGTATAGTTTTATGCCTTTTTTTTATTAAGACAACTGGTTTTAACACATTGAGTGCGGGTCACACGCCCGCGGGTGATAGCAGTGCTTGCGTGAGCAGCGGACAAGTCGCCGGCGGTGGACGGATCAATACCGGCTTGTACGCTTCAGTGTCTCCTAGCCCTTTGGCTTAGAAGGGTCGAATTTGCGCCGCATTATAGCCTGTTTCTAGCGTCACAATTCCTTGTTATTCGTTCGTGGATCGCGCCATTTTGAGCCAGTTGGCGGGGGTTAGCGTGCCTGCGCGCGCAGCGGAACTGTTGCCGGCGGTTGACGAAGCAATGCTTGCTTGTGGAATTTAGTGTGGTCCAGCCACTTGCCTTATAACGGTCGCATTTGCGCTGCATTGTTGCCTGTGTCTCGCGTCACGTTTCGGTGTTCGCCGTTCGTGGATCGCGCCATTTTGAGCCAGTTCGCTTGCATCGGAGTTTTACCATTTTATTTTTGTGTATAATAGTGAAACATTAGTATCATGTTGTGTTATATTGTATTGTGATTTGTGTTATATTGTAAATATATTTGTATAGTGCGTTTTATTCTTTTCTGCAATGTTTCAACCAACTCCTGGGCCATCTTCGGCTCCTGACTTTGTCCTGCCGACAGTGATGGTGAAGTTGATGACCCAATCCAACATCAGATGATGGGAAATGCTTCAGATGACTCTGATTCTTATGAATCTGATGATTCTGATATCGGAAATGATATTCCTGTATGGCGTATTTCAACTTCAGGAATGCGACCTGTCGCGACTAATTGCGGCAGGCGTCTCGCGGCGCGCATGGGTTTCGTTGCGATGTGCGGCTCCACCGCCGGCGGACGATCACTTCGGAAGCCCCGATCTACCAGAATTGAGGCCATAAACTGGATTTGGTGTATCAACCCTGTTTCCTGACTATATAAGGTATTGTTTTAGTACAAAATATTATTTTAGTATCTGACATGTTTTTAACATATTTTTTCAGCATCGAATGTGTTAAAGAACGGTTGAATAATTTGTAATATTGTATATTCAGTACAATAACAATGTATAATTCTTTATATTTGAATAAATTTAACGTTATACACCAACTGGTGTATAACAAATTTTGTTTTGTTTGTAATTTTATTGTTTCGAGGTTATTCAAGATACTATAAATTATACAGTCTTATTATACAGTATGCACCATTGTTAATTAATTTGCTTTATTCAACTTGATTCGCTACACGTTATACAATACTTGACATGATATTATAGCCCTTATACGATGTCATACTATAAAAACGATGTCATATTATTTTCAATAAATTTTTTTCGTTAAAACTTATACTTTGAGTATTTTTCCCTACCCTTTTCAAAGAACTTGAAATTAGAATTTTTTCACTGGTCCCTTGAGGTTCGAATTATCCAAGTTCCAATGTATTTAATAATATGTTGTATTAAAAATCCATTCCTGGACAAAAAATGTTTTGTTTTTAGCAGGCTTATTTGCAAATATTACTGAAATAAAGATTCATTTTCAGGAATATTAGGTATAAAATAAATATTGGCAACAACAAATTTTTAGAACAGTGATGTTTTTGGTAATAAATTTTAATACTAATTCATAGTAATTAAATATTTAAAATAAAACTAAACAATATTTTGATGAAATAATAATATTCATTACTACTAATAAACAATAAAGAATCACATTTTCGAGGATAAAAATATTACTTAAAATTTGTTTCAGTTCTTATGATAATGTTACGCCTAACACGAAATTCGAACAAATGTCCCCCGACTTCTCATTCGCACATTTGTTAACTTATCACTATCATAATGTACTCCGAGGCACACAAAATTGCACACTTGTCGTAAGATAGTCAGTACACAGTGTCCGTAGGTCAATTGGTTTCTTGATGAACATCCAGTTGATGCTTTAGTATTATAATTATGTACACAAAACTTAATATACAGTCAACATTTCTGTTAGATGACATGGTGTATAATGGTCATATAGAAGTAACTGTAACAGTATTTCTACTCAATCACCAAGATAACCATTAGATATAAAAAGAAAAGTACTTAAACACAGTATTTGTACATGACAGTATTTACAGACTAAATAACACTCATTAGATACAAAATACACAGACAATACAAGTTAAAGTTCGTCATATCAGTCTTAAGTCATAACTTGTATCTTTACTGTAGAGAAAATATCTGTTAGCTTTGGTGTTACATAATAAATCAATATAAACTTTAGAATATTATAATACATAGTTGATGATTGTTTTCCTGGTTATTACTTTTTATTTTGTAAAATATAATTCCTATCAAATATTGTATTTATTTCTAGTATACATCACAATTTTATTTTTAAGTAGATAACTATTGTAATTTTATATTTACAGTTTAATATACGTAATACTAATAAGCCATTTCTTTTAAAAAATAAAAATCTTACAAAAATTACACATTCTTGCTATATACAAGTGTGTAAAAATATGAATATTTAAGCCATCATGATATTTTTTTAATATTACAAAGAAGCACTTTACAAATATCAGTATTATTTGTTAAGAATAATTTCATACAACAATAAAGCTAATGTATATTTAAATTTATTACAAAAGCTGCCAAATTAAAAATTGTGTTAGAATACAAAAGATTACATTAAAATATTTAAATTAAATTAAAGCGTTATTGACACCCTAATAAAATTCCATTAGGTACACAAACATTTGTATAGTTATGAAAAAATAATGTATTTATTTATCTTAAAAGCTGACATCTGATTTATTTATCTTGGAAGATTATCGTGTAATTATTTCTAATATCAAATTGAACATGCTTAATATTTAAACAAGAAGTTATAACATATATTGTTTTAAAGTAAAAAATTATAATTTTGCTTAGATATTGCACAGTTTTATTAGCGATATGAATTAACATGTTTTAATATGTCACATGATTAAACAAGTTATGTTCAAGTAATTTATTGTAAGTTTTGGGATGTGCCATTTATCCTATTCTTGAATGTGTTTTAGTGATCTAATAAGACTTGAATTAGAAAAGGTATTATCTATTATCCAATTCATTCTTTTGCGACACAAAACTACTTTAAATTGATTTGATTGGCAGAAATCAAGCCAGATAGTGAGTGACCTGTTGAATGGCTGTACTACTAATGTGTTCTCTTTTTGAAGATTTCAATTACTTGGATGTAATATAGAAAAACTTTGTTTTAAAACCGTAATAAAATATGAAAGTTTAGAGGAGGTTTAGTATTTCAGTTCAGTTATTGTTGGTGACATAATCAATCCTTGACAAACCATTGATGGCTGAATTTTTACAACAGACTCCTCAAAATATCAAACTCACATGAATGAAAACTAATGTTAGCTCCTTTACCATTGTAAAACTAGCAGAACCAATAGTTCATAAAAAAGTTGCTAACTGATGTTATTATTTGTAGTCTATTGCATTTGGTGATGAGTTATTGGAAGAAGAGGGTGGCTTTTGCCTTGCTGACCACACGATATGTAGTTCCCTATAGATAGAGTAAGTCTGCAAAAGCTAAACATTTCTTGTATTACTATTGTTTGAGTTATTGTTGTTTTCTCTGAACAACTGAAGGTATTTTTTTTCATTTTATTCAAAACTGAAATGATAACTGGTAACAATAAGCAGTAAGTAATTGTCAATTCATTCTCGCTATTAATTTTTACACAATCAGTGAACAAAAAACTTGTTAATATGGTAAACGGGGAAGAATTTCTACACGTTACTTATTTTAAAAAATTGAATTTAATGTATAATTATCCAAAATGTTTGGCCATATAAAGCCTCATTTTTTATATAACTCATGATTTAATGCTATAAAATTATTTCTACATTTAGCTTATTAGACAACTTTGTTAGTTAATTTATTAAAACTGGTCTCTAAAGAATGATTTTCTCTTAGTTTCAAATAAAATTCGCAGATTGTTACTTGTTTGATAATTGGAATTGACAATAAATTTTAAAAAACATAAACTTTATATTAGAACACAATAATAATAAAAATAAAACCATTTTAACATTAGAAATGTTTGTTTGGTATTTAAGTAACACAAATAATTTTATAAGTATAAACTTGACAAAATTATTAGTTACAACAATGCTAATAGCGAATTGCAGCAAATAAAATTAGCTGAAAATGGACTTTTACATCACATATTCCATCCAACACAGTTATGTAGTCTGACGTTTCACACTTTTCCAAATTCCTTAATTTCTATCTAATCTTGAAGAAAAAATAAACTGATAACCTCTGTCCAATTTAAAAATTTGAAACCTGAAGGATTCTTAACATTTCTGAACCAAACTAAAATAATAATTTTGCAATGCCTTTTTGAGGTAATAAACTATATTCAGTTTTACTGATGATTGCCTGTAAATTAAAAACTTCTACAGCAAATAAGTTCTTTTAATTACTATTGATCATACATAAGTGGCTAATATCTCTGTTTTACAGTTGCATTGATAAATGATACGAAACCCTTTGAGGTAGTTCATTAGAAACATTGAGACAAGATTTTATAATCACTTAAAACACATTACATAAATATGATTCCTCTTTATTCCTCAAGACACATAGGACTGTGTAAGTTGAAACTCTACTGTAAAAACTGACAGTAAATCTATTTATAGTAGATTACAATTATCAGAGAAATAAACTATCAAAAATTATTATTATAAGCGTATACTTTTTAGTATGATTTCAATTCATCAAAGATATACAGTATGATAGAACTATAGGTAACTTAACACAGCCAAAACAAGCTTAAAGCATTGGCCAAACGAAAAATTTTCAGTTAAGTAAACGTATTGGTAAAGTCACGTAAGTTGAGCACATACACTCACGAGGGACATCTCATGTCAGAATGCAGATAAAATGATTACTTAACTTAGGAGTAGCCAACCAACCAACTTCCAAAAGGCAACTGAGATTGTTAGTTTCAAACTAACCAACACATTTCTGTTAGATACTGAATTATGTCAGTTGGGATTGGAATTGCTGAATAACTTAAACATACAATGGGAAGCACAAATAAAAAATTGCAGGCAAGTTGTTAAAAAAATGGTAGTTAATCACTTTTATAATTTAGAAAAAGTGGCCTTTATATAACTAAAAGTTAAAATAGAAAACTTGGCCTTAGGAGTAGAATGAACTTAACATACTGACTTTTAGTAGTTGGTAGGCTGCTTTTGCGTAGTATTTTATTTCCAAATTGAAAAATATAAAACATCCAACAGTTGTAAATATTTTGAGCACACTTTTACCCAAAGGCAGGACTGTTATATGTAATTATTTTACCTACAAACTTGGAAGTACTAATGTCTCTGTTTCCATCACTACTTTTAAGAAGTTTAGATGCAGAAAATATAAGTTATCATTTATTCATAACTTAGCAAAAACTTCTTTTATGTGACACAGTTTCTTACATCTAACTTACTCTAAAAATAAACCAAGTACATTAGAGAAAGTGTTATTTATACAAACAAACAAAATAAACTAACTCTTGTTGAGTTTTTTTAACAACTGAAAATAAAAAAATATTATAAATCTCAATACTAAGCCAACTGTCCCAAAGCATAAATTGGAAAGTGTACTATCACTGAAAACATTTATCAATAATAGTTAATCAATAGCTTTCATTCAACTATATAGTATAGGAGAATATCTGAAGTGGTTACATAACATTATCAGTGAACTTGATAAAGTGGTTTCTTTTGAACATGTTTGGTGGCTTTATTTTTGCACATTCCATTCATATTGTTTTTTCATAATATAATAGGAGATTTTACATTGATTAGTTTGAACCAAATCAGTCTCTACTCAACTGATGACAGTACTAGTGGTAGTGCACATTTGTGTTAGGTGTTGTGCCTGTATTTTTATTTTATCACTATAATAATTATTTTTCTGCTTATTGTGCACTTCTCAGCTAAGTTTGCTGATGCCACCTCTCTTATTATACTAATTCATGGCATAAGTGCCATTTGACCTTACCTCAAACATTCTCACTCTGAAAATAAATTCTGTAATAAGACCATTCTGAATAAGATGTGACAAAACCATCATAAAAATGATATTGAGAAATTGAGATAAGTTGAGTTAATACTATGAACAATTTGGTGTAGCCTTACAGTCAGATATTTATTCTTTAACATTCTCTCCTTTACAACACAATGTTACAACACTATCCTTTTTATGGTCCAGCTGGCACATATATTAGGGCTCATACACTAATGACATGTCACCACAGGAAAAAGGAGTTGTTTAATGATTCTTAAAACCTCAAAAGATAAACTTTATTTCAATAGCTTTTATATGTAACATAGGTTTATATTTATTTGGAAATTAATATAATAGAGTCTCTCTTCCTACCATTGGAACTTATAATTTGTGTTATGAATTTATATATTTATATTTTTTTTTCTGTATTGTGCCAGTGGCTAGCCTTCTCAGGTAGTTTTGCTGATGCCCTATATCTCCTATTATTCCTACAGTCATAAAATCTTACCTTATATTTTTTTGTGAACTAACTAAATTCATACATCTTGCTTTGGCAGCACCAAAATGTGTGGATATTCTACACATTCGTGGGAGAAAAGATCATCTAGTATTGTAGCCAGAAGAACAAATATGATACCATTTGGTTCAGTCATGCACATGAACCCAGGTGATCACTATCAAACATTAAATACACATGGCAGAAACTCTTTATAGGGAAATTTAAGATATATAGATATATCATCAGACAAAGGAGAGTTATATGCAATTATGAATAAACGTTTCAAAACTCCAGGTCAAAATTAAATTTTCTTTAGAAACTGAGCTGCTATGTTGCGCTAGACTAAAGTACATTGTTGTTTTAGTTTAAGCGACAAACCCTTTATTTTTCTTTACTAATAAAATAAAACAGTGTTTGCATTCCATAGTTCTTACAAAACATCTAGTACTAAAATGACTAGTCTAATAACACAATTTAATGTTTTATACAAATTCTATAACATCCTTGTCACAAATTAATATTTGTCCAGTTGTTATATTGTCACCTTATTACAGTAGTTATCTTTGTATATCTGAGAAAAATGTAAACATAACTTCTGTAATAATAACATATCTAAATACAATCTCTGATTATATTTTTCATTTAACGGATAATAAATATTTATTATTATGTTCTACCAAAGGAAAAACAACCTTTGTATGACCTCCTTGTTACGAAGTTATAGTTGTATATGTAGATATCTAAATCCCAAAATGTTAACTACAGTAAATGTCACATGTGTAGAGGAGAAGGGGGACCTGTCAACACCGAATGTTTTATGGTAGACAATTGATGTTACCACAGTATAATAACAGTAGCGACACTCCATTAAAAATTGGTCACAAGCACAACGCTAGCAGTCCTAGTGACGGGAGCAGAGTAGCGTGTGTTTTACATCCACAGCTGTTATTAGTAAATGTAAAATAATCTGTCATGGCACTTTTTTATTGTTATCATTCCACTTCTTTGCAAGACACAATGCCATACTTACGTTAAAGTGGTGTAGTTTTATGCCTGCCATTAGGAGCGCTAGCTTCACAGCAGTGCAATAGAAGTATCAGTGCATGTTATTATACTGTGATTTTAAAGTAAACTGAATTTATCTTGGGGACAACGGTATTTAGTTAAGTTGACCGATCTTTTAAATATCAAATTACATACAGTTTTGTTTACACAATTATTAATTCTTATTGAAGCTTGATTTATTTTTAATAGTGCCTATAAAACCAAAGGAGATATAACAAAATGTAGGAAATAACATGAAAACCTTCTTTTTTCTTTTTAATCCTGAGATGTTGAACGAAGAATAAAATAAAATTTGTCATGGATATTATAAGATTGGCAAAATTCATCCAAATTTAATTCCTTCCCACAAAAAACTATACTTTAGACATGAATTTTATGATCTAAGACAGCAAATAGTTTCTGTTGTGAATCCCTCAAATCTAAGGATGGTAAACTACATTTACTGTAATTGATCACAAAAATATTTGTTCTTTTATTGCAATAAATTTGTATTGTGTGATGTTCACTTGTTTTTTATAAATGAACATCACAAAAACATAGCTGCAGCTTATAGAATTTTTTG
This sequence comes from Stictocephala bisonia, assembly GCA_035578905.1. Lineage (NCBI taxonomy): Eukaryota > Metazoa > Arthropoda > Insecta > Hemiptera > Membracidae > Stictocephala > Stictocephala bisonia. The sequence continues at coordinate 197,578 of JAQJVL010000358.1, forward strand.
CAGTTTGATACTTTAAATTAGGATGACCAAGTTTAAACCTGCAATAAAACTGAGATAGTTTATAATACATGACTTGAATTGTATAAACTAAGAATGTAATTTAGTTAAAGTTCGTCTTATTTTACCAGGCGAAGTTAGGGCTAAGAAGCCCTCTCTAACACTTAACCTGGGGACCAACGGCTTTACGTGACTTCCGAACCACAGAATTTTTTTTCTGCAACAGAGTAATTTTAATAAGTGATTCTTGGAATCTAACACAATGCACTTTAACAGTTGTAAGGAATTCTGTGGATGAGCAGTTTTAGCCACTGATACTACATAAACATGTGGACGCAAAGTTATAGCCAACAAGATAACAATTGAAATCTCCTACATGTTTTCTAACCTTTATGCTAAACTCTTCCATAAAAGATATAACCAAATAAAAGATTTTATTTTATTGAACTAAAATATTTTTCTGGCTTTAAATTTGCATTGTACAAATATTAAAGTTTTGTAATATTTAAATGATTAAGTTCAATTTCCTACTCTTTTCTTGGATTTTAAAAGATGCTGGACTTTAAAGTTATTTCATTTATGATACTTATATGTGCGAGCTGATTCATAAAAAGAGTAGATATACAGTACAGGCCTTCGTTATTCAGTACTGGCCTGAAGAAATAACTAGCTGTATGTAATGATAATGTTTGTATACATAAACAAAACTTAGCTGTACATTTATAGTTCCATTCCCTGATCATTTCAATACATCTTAGATTTTATCTAATAGGAGACTACAATTAGTTTACATTTGTCAAAAAAACTAATAGAAGACTACAATAATTCATTTGTCAAAAAAGATAAAAAACCTTCTAGTTAAGCTTAAATTATATAGTATTTTGTTTGACAATTAACCAAACAATGTTTTTTTTCCAAAAAATAAGGCTAGGAGTTTGCCTTGCAAAAATTAAATCCAGGAAAAATTTCTTGTTTCAGAACTGACAACAGAAAAACAAAATACCAGCAACATATTATGAATAAAATAATCAGTTTTGTTGAATTTAAAAACATTTTTGGTTGTTTTATATTATGATTGTGGGAAATCAAAAAGTGAAACTTCCAAAATTGATAAAAGTCACTTAAAACATGATACCTTTAAGTAAGAAATAAAAGTATCCTTTTAAAGAAAAATTGGTTATTGAAGCTGAAATTTTCTTCTTCACAGGGACAGTTGGCCTCACACAATTGGTAACTAACTTGAGTGTCCAGTTAGTAAAATCTGTAACAGTTTTAATTATACTAAATAAAGAAAAATATTAATAAAAAAATATGGTTACACATTATATGTGATGGGCAATTGAATAATTTGACAGTTTTTAAATCAACAAATTACAATCCTATAAAAATGGTAAATAAGACAGTAAAATAATGTGTTACATTTTGAATTTTATAATCAGATATTTCAATGTGCACTACAGCCTCACTTTCTAACATAGAATTTAACCGACTTTCCATTTCAACCGACATACTCATTTCAAAAACAATACTCTAAAACTAAAATTATTGTATACTATGCTTTATTTTACTTTCTCAAGCAATATGGTATAGAATTTTGGGGTAACCAGTGTAATTCTGAATCAATTTTTAAAATGCAAAAAAATTCTAAGAATTATGACGTTCTCAAATCATAGATGCTCTTGTATAGAAATATTTTAACAAATTGAAATTATTAACATTGCCATCATTATATATTTTGCAATGTTCATTAATGAGAGTTTGTTCATAAATGAAAACCATCTCCATAATTATTTAACAAGGCATCGAGATAATTTCCAACTGCCCATTCACAGATTGACTTCATTAGAAAAACTACCACAGTATACAGGAAAAAATTGTATAACAGATTACCAAATACTCTGAAATCTATTTAAAAAATTGAAATTTTTAAACGAGAGGTAACTAAATTACTCATAGGCAAGACTTACTGTAGTATACATGACTTCTTAAATGATGTCTTTTGTTAGTTTTAAGCAAGTTTTTGTATATATATTTAATTTTTTTTAGGTTAGTTTTACTTATAAATTTATGACAATTTCACCTGTTTCTCCAGCTTTGCTGGTTTATGTAAATCTTTTGTGAAAATAAAGATTGACTATTATTGAAACTATTCGATGTATACACTCTGTATAATTTGTATGAATCAATCATAATCTTTATTTACAGTTTCTTTAAGAAAAGCAATGGCATCAGTTACAAAGGTAAAATAACAATAGTTCTGAAGGTCATCCTCTGGTATTTGTGTAGAATTCTTCGATGGAGTAGATGGGTCGGTCTGTCAACCAGGTGTCAAGTTTTTGTTTCAGAGCACGTCCAGTCAGAGTCCTGATTTCATTTGGTTGAAAAAAGACATTTTGATTTTATTTAAATGAACAATAACAAACTTTTTTCAAAATCGTATATTCCTTTTTATAAATAATAACTTATTTCTAACTATACACAGTACATTTTTTCATGTGCCTTACAGTTGATGTTGTATTAATCTTTGTAAATTTTTGGATTTTCTAAACGACTGCATTTGACATATGCCTCATCAAACTTGGTCTTTACATTACATGTAAATCTAAGATTAAAGTTAAATTGAAAGATATTTATAATGAACAATACATACCTTAAATTTAAAAATTAAAGCCGCCCATAGGAACACTCTGGTCAGTAGCAAACTGAAACTGTTCGGGCTGCTGAGAGGGAGCCACACGTGCATCCTCATCTTCACTTCCAAAATAATGCTCAATGATATCGAATGCTTTCTGATAGATATCCATATTCTCATGTGATTGTAAAAACTCTATCTTGTCTAGCCCTGTAAATAGAACAATTATTGATATAACTGCTTACATAAGAAATACAAAAAACTTTTATTAATAATCTCCATTATTTGAGTTATTCAATTTAGTAATCGATCAACTTTGTTCATAATTATTCAAGACGACAGTACATGGAGCCAGTCTGAAGTTAAGTAAATTATGCATTCCTCCATGACGTAGGCTTATTATATTCTTGTTTATGGATGTAGATCAGCTGAGGTTTTGAAATGATTATGCAACTGTCTTGAAGTATCTAATATACAACATAATTTATTATTAAAAAATAATATATAATAATTGAATTCTTTTTTAAAGAGGTTTATCATTTTATTGTTAATACTTTGTTGAAGTGTTGTTGTAACTGCTATAATATATCATCAGCCTATGCTTAGAAAGTATTTTGAAAAGTAAAATATGTTGTTTAACATAGCAATAATTTTCAGTTCCATCAAGTTAACCCTTGTGGACAGTTGACACGTAATTAGTTGAGGTTTTGTTCATTGCTTATACTTAAGGTAAGCGGGCTTGATAATAAAAATGCTTGATAATCAAATATGTAATTTTAATTAGATAGTGTAGTTTATTTTGACAAAACAATTGACAACAACATTGATGGTTTTTCTTGTTCACAGCATTTACTAAAAATTCAACGGATTGTTCCTCACTGCCAGAAATAATAGGCCTGGTCTGAATAGATACATGCAAATTATCCCAAAAGCAGAATAACGTGTGGCAAGGCGACATTGTTGCAGAACGAAAGAGATAGCTGCAGAAATAAGTCATCTAATTGAGAAACTATTTTCCATACCCCAAAATTACAACATTAATTTCTGCAGAACGCTATCTGGTTTTGTTTGTAAACAATTAATAAGAACCGTATTTGTAGTGCAACTTAATAACAAACTATGTACTAACTGATTCAGAATTATAGATGGCTTTTGCGATTTTAGGAATGAACAACAGCTAACTGCAGTGAGTGAGACGAGTCAGCCACCGGTCACCTTCAACGCATGCGCACACAAGTTCGCATAAACCCTAACCACACTACGCCACTCTAGAGATGGGTAACTTGCAAGATAGTACATAACCCAATCGTTCACTTTAATGAACTAGTTCAAAATGATGTAACGAACAATGACTTGTAAAAGCGATGCTTAGAGAGATTCATAGTATTGTTATGGCTTTGTTTCAAAGACGTTTTTATTATTTATTCTTGTAAAATTTGTTCAACCAACTTCTTCAAATATCAGTTTTTATTACTAACACTGATAAAAATAAAACAATTACATTGAATGATTTTGTCAATGTTCGTTCCCAGCTCTGATGTTAACTTTGAACTGAACTAGTTCAAATCATAATGAACGAACTTGTTCACTCAGTTGACTAGTTCATTTGACTCGATCGTTCGGGAACTACACATATCTCCACTCCTGCTTTACAATTACGATCGGATCGTTATTTCGTGTTTGTGTAATGATAACTTAAATTCAGTAACGTTATCATTTATTGATAATGGCTGCATTTGGAGAGAATATTGTTTGTAGTAATGGACCTGAGAAAATACTACTTAAAAATTTTAAAACATACTGTTTATGACATAATCCGGAACGTTTTGTGATGTATACGTCTGCAACCAACAGAAATATTGGTTATTTTTTCAATCCAATACAGTCCGACAGCTTCTGCTAGCAAGTCAGGCACGTTATCGGAATTCGGTCAGGTGAGGATAACCTGACTAACACTGTAACCCACCCGGCCACCTATACACGTACAGTGGTGTTGACCCACCCGCCCACACACACGTACAGTGGTGTTGACCCACCCGTCCACCCATACACGTACAGTGGTGTTGACCCACCTGCTCACCCATACACGTACAGAGGTGTTGACCCACCCACCACCACTGTATATGGGAGGGTGGGGGTCTGTCAAATGTAAATTGTTACCGTTGTGACTACTGCGGACTTGAGTTGTTTTAGATGGGTTTTTTGGCTTCAGAACTTTAGACCTACAAACTGTTCATCCTCTTAGATTAGGAAATGAACCCACCCGTACACGTACAGTGCTATTGACCCACCCACCCACCCACCCGTACACGTACATTGGTATTGACCCACCCACCCACCCGTACACGTACAGTGGTATTGAGTGTATGGGTGAGCGGATGGGTCAATACCACTGTACATGTATGGGTGAGCGGGTGGGTCAATACCACTGTACGTGTATGGGTGAGCGGGTGGGTCAATACCACTGTACATGTATGGGTACAGTTTGCAGGTTGTTTACCAAGAATCTAAGAGTCATGTGAAACATCCAACCACTCCACTGTTCGTTTCCTGGAAACGAAAGTTTAAGACTGTACGTGTCTGGGAGGGCGGGTGGGTCAGTAGCACTGTACGTGTCTGGGAGGGCGGGTGGGTCAGTAATAATGTACGTATCTGGGAGGGCAAGTGGGTAACATGAACTAAAAACTTATAATTTTTACTAAAATGTATACTAAAATTGAAATTTGCATCTGTAGTCAATGAATTAGTGGTCATTGTTATAATCTTGGTCAAATAAACTTGAATAAACCGTAAATAAACAGAGTTTATATCCCTTAATTTAACATTTTACTTCTATATTAAAAATTTGGGAATATCATTTATAGAATTGTGGATAAAAGCAGCAGGTTTATATGATCTGAGTGATTATTTATGTGACTATAAGACATAAATGCAGCTCATTCTTGGAACAAATGGTAAAATTAAATATTTTAATAACAAATTTTACACTTTTTTCTTTGGAATTGGTAGTAATAAATAAAATATAACCATATATATTATCTAATAATTAGATCATAATACTGTGAATTAAGGATATTTATCAAACAAAATCATTTATTTTGCAACAAAGAACAAGATCAATACTTGAGTTAATAAATACAAATTCCAAATAAAATCTATAATTAAATTATATAGAATCGCTTGCTAGCAATAAGTTAGTCTCAAATATTGTTTTTAGTTTTTCTTCAAAACGGCTTTGACTTATTAGGTAAGGGACAGCACAAGCATCCCTCGCTTTTTAGAAACACGTTTTTAAACAATTATAAAAATTATTACTATTTATCAATATAGAGAAAATTTCTTTGTTTAAGTTAATAAATAAATACTGTATTCTTTGAATTTGACCATAATTTTAGGAAACTAAGGATATTAGCTTATTTCTACCCGTTTGTTTGCTCTACAAATATTAAAAATGAAACAATTAAAACTGTCTAATTAATTACTTACTTATTTGTGTATGTATTCAAAAAAGGTTTTTAAAATATTTTAATTTATAACAGTGTGTTTCTATCTTATTATTTGGGTAAAATCTTTAGGCTACATTCTATAGTTGGAAAATATACAACATAACTGTTTTTTCCAGTCAATATTTTACACTATTGGTACCATAATATAGTACTTGCAGAAAGTTTTTGTTTTTTTTATACACTGTTGCAGAATGATTGAAAGCATTCTGCTTTGGGGCAAATTATATTTATTAATATAGCTTGGATGGCTAATTTTTACCAATTAGGATACCTTCACGCCAATTCTCTGAAGGTATTAGTTACATTCCAAAATTTTCTAGATTTTGATTATAACTCGATTCTAAAATTTCTCGATTCTTTAGTAGTAGGCCCACTACACCATTAACCCATTGGCGTACCATCACGGAAGCCTTCCGTGATGACGTAAGGTGACCCATTCATACCATCACGGAGTGGTTCCGTGATCAGAACATTGTAATTTGAATAATTTTTTTGTGAATATTTTGTAATTAATTGAAGTGATTAGTGCTTAAAATAAAACTAATATGACGAAATATATTAAAAAAATTATTTATTTCATTTTATTTTTTATTTGAGTCGTATATTTTCAAGATCAGTTTTGTGTTGTCTGCCGCGCAGCTGCGCTAGCAGACGGCGACAGCTGGCGATCCGCCATTCTGATGAGAACTGTCTAGTAATGTTTTAGTACCTGTAAATTGTAAATGCGTTGAGTTTTTATTTTATTACGAAGCGAATTTATACTTATATGTCTTTGTAGTCTTGTCATTCTTTTCTGGAAAGTTTGGTAAATAGCTGATTTTAATTGTTTTCAATTGTTAGTGTTTAGGTTAGACCTATGTCATTTTTATGTTTTGTTTGTATTTACAATGCCTAAACGAGAAAAGGAATTGTTCTGAATTATTTTCGAGTGAAATAGACAGAGCTTTACAAGAAAGTGATGAAGATATTGATGATGACATTGTCAGTTTAGTTTCAAGTGTCAGTTGGATTGAAGGTGCTGAATTAGCAGATATTAGAAATGAACTTTATGAGGTAGACCTAGATGTAGATCCTAACCTAAGTAATGTTGACATTGACAACTCTAATAATGTAGTGTTAGATCTAGATCAAATAAATTATGCTGAAACAAGCATAAATGTACTCTATTTTATTACTTTTATTGGTTTACTTTTGAATACATTACTGAAGTTTCATTTGTTTATATTTTTTGTTTTTGATAAACTTTTATGAATCGCGACAGATTTGGATTCATCAGTTGGACAAATAAGGTGAGCAGCACTTTTTAAATTTATAAATATAAGATCCAAAATATATATATAGCCTAGTAAACACATAATTTTTATATTTAATTTAAAAACATCTTAGCCTAAGTTTCCTAGAGGTATCAGCCTATTCTGTTAGTTATTGAGTAAAAATACCAACATTCCGTTGTTGATTTTTTTGTTGATTGCAGAGCAAAAAAAGATAATATTTAGCAACAAAATATGTTTCCATGTAGGGAATTAAATTATCTATAAAAATATATAAAAATTAAATATATTGGAACAGAAAATATACTTAAAAAAATTGAATGCTTTCAAAAAATAAAAATTGCAATTATTTTTTTAAATAATTTTATTAATAAAAAAAATTTCAAAACACCATTTTATTTGTTTTTAAATAAATCACTGTAAAGCTTGTTTTATGGTGATTAAGAAAAATATATACATGATATATCCAAATATATTATTATAAGGTTAAAAAAATTAAAATTAAAACACTGCATATTCTTGTAATTTAATAGGATCTCAAAGTATCATCAGTGACAAAATAAATCAGTATGGCAATGGGTTAATGATTACGTAACAAGGTAAAATATTACAAATATCCACAGTTGATTCATAAACAAGGGCTTAGTTTCAAAATAACACAGTATTTAGTCCAATCATGACGTACTAATAGATTTACCCTTGAACAGTATATAACTATAACATAACCTCAACTGTAAGTGAATGCCGATGGGAATGGGAAAAAGCAAAATCCTGAAGAAGAAGCAGACAACAAATCAAACTAGCCAATCAGCGCTAGTGGCATTCTATATATGATGTTATCGGAAATTGTTTGTTATACGATATTGAAAACTACTCGTATATTTCTATATCAATTTAACGAAGTTAAATAAAACTGGAAAGAGTTATCGTCTTCGACTGAAATTTAAAACTTACAAAAATTGTTTGTTTCTCGATCAATAGCGTGTTTTATCTTTGAGAATTGTTTGGATAGATTCAACGAATTCCATTTAATTATTAATTTAAAAACGAAACCCGCATGCACAATACTGGTGTTCGCGTAGAGCAATTTTTGTAGCGAAAGGAAATAATATTGTCAATAGGGATGGGTAGTTTACAAACTACTGAGTCAAATGAACTAGTCAGCTTGGTGAGCAGGTGAACTAGTTCATTTATTACGATTTGAACGGGTTCAATTCAACTTCAGAAGGTTTGACGTTAGGATTAGGCTTTGTTAATTATCTCGATAGCATTTCCCTTTTTTCTAGGACATTTTCCTTTTTCCCTCCACTTAAATCTCTTTCCTACTCCTTTTAGAAAATAGGTTAGATTCTTGGTTGTCATTTAAAATAGTCTTGGATATTGAGCCCATTACTTTATCATTTCATTTGTTGTTTCTGTTTGTGAATAAACTAGTTTATTTACTAGCATACGGAGATTTAGCATCACTTGTTGTCCTTAATAGTTCACTAATGGCTTCTGCTTGGTTAGTGGTTAGCTCAAGGCAGATTTTACATTAGCATTTTCAAGCCTATTGTAAGATTTAGCTGATGATTAAACTCTTTGTGATTATATGTCATGAATAAATTTGATCTGTAAATATTTAAAAATGTTCTCCAAAGATATTGGTTTCTCAATCGGTCATACCACAAGTACCAGTCAAGTTTTCATTTACATCACTTATAGCAGACAACACAGATTGGCACTTCTCACATTTTCACAGTAGCTTGTATTTGATTAAAACAAAACATTCATTTTCAACATCAGTAATTTGAGAAAAACCACTATGAAACCACTGAAGACAGAAGTTACGAATATTTAGCTACAAGCTTTTTACAGCTCACGACTGCACAGGTAACTTTATTTGGTTGGCACCATTGCCAAAGTCAGCTGTTCATTATTTATTAAATTTAATAAATAAGTTTATAAATTTATATATTTTTATTTTCAGTAATAAACTATCAACAAAAAGACTATTTTGATATTTTTTTTTAAAGTGGCCCCAAAAATAACACAAAATTTAATTTTTCAGTTAAAAAACCTTTTCTTAAATTTTGACTTTCTACCCACACAAACATTTTTGGACTCAAGGTAAGGGGTTCAGAATTTACATTTTATTGTTGCCTAGTTATTCTAGTTTACATATATATATATATGTATATATAAAATCTAACCTAACCTATATATGTCTGTACTTATCTGGTGATGCAAGTCACCAAAATGCCCTGATACTCAGAGGTTTTTTAATGTGACAATTGGAGGGCCATACGTTTGATTGATTTATGTTGTTCAATCAACAGACAACTTAAGGCATATTAATCTCATACTGAATGAAAAAAAATTCAATCTGTACATAATTGTTTTCTTCAAGAACATTCATCATTTCAAACTGTGTATACTTTTTTACACTCTGTATATCTGTATATGAGCATTTTCGTCAGAGCGTAAATCATTGATCTTGTTATTAATCAATTTTCCTATTAACCCTTTAAGAAGTAATGACGTCTTGGAATTTCATGAAATCACTAGCCTAAAGTAGTAATATTTTTAGGACCAAAGTGACGCTAAGGAGTAAAAAATTCAAGCTTACTATTAAGTTTTATTATTAGGTACTAAAATGTCACAATTAACAAAATATTCAAAGAAGAAACAATTTGCTAAGGAGTAAAAAATTCAAGCTTACTATTAAGTTTTATTATTAGGTACTAAAATGTCACAATTAACAAAATATTCAAAGAAGAAACAATTTGCTAAGGAGTAAAAAATTCAAGCTTACTATTAAGTTTTATTATTAGGTACTAAAATGTCACAATTAACAAAATATTCAAAGAAGAAACAATTTGCTAAGGAGTAAAAAATTAAAGCTTACTATTAAGTTTTATTATTAGGTACTAAAATGTCACAATTAACAAAATATTCAAAGAAGAAACAATTTACTAACAATTTAAAATGTTGTTGTATGAAATGTTTGTAAATAGGAATATACGCATAATGCTACTCTACAGTCAGTATATTGTGTCTTTTTCACTTAACAGCGTTTATTGAAGAGTTGTAGCCCACATAGAACCTCTTTTGACCTTGAAGATTCTGTAGGGGGCAGAGGAAATGCCGGGCAGTCAGACGTAGAGGTTGTTTATCGCTGCTCTGTACAACTGCGTGCGAGTGATAACTATACCTTCCACAGATTTGCCCGCCAATTTCTAGTTCTGATATTTTTTGCCAACCGTTTACCAACTGATCATTGGCGGGAGAGTCATTTCATTTGACTCAGGGAGTTGGTGGGAAGGCCAAAAAGCCCGCACATGTAGTTGTCTTGAATGCCTGCCCCTCCCACGGTCAAAGCCCCACCCAGGTCTAGAGTGTTTAAATTGCTCTCGCTGGAATCACACTTCCTCCTTCCCAGAATAATATTTCCATATATCCAGAGACCTTTATACGTGTTAACTCCTTTGAGCTATATCAGACATGACATTCCAAAACGTCATTACACTTTACATGGATTTATTCCATACTCCTTAAAGGGTTAAATACCTATACAAATTTACAATATTGCCTTGAATATAAAACAAAATATGACTATGACGAAGTAATTTTGTTTTGCATGAAAATTATATAAGCTTATTTTTCTAATATTTCAGGCCAACGTACCATAACACTCTTCGATGAGAACAGCATAAGGATTAACTGTTCCAGAGGCCTTGGCATCCTGCTCCCCCAACCTCAGAATATTCTCCAGGCCATTCAGAGCCACTTGGATGATCTTAGCATCCATAACAGTGAGCAGATCACACAAGGGAGAGATACAACCCTATAACATGGCAATAGTAATTTCAAATATTTATAAATAAAAATCCTTTTGTTAACTTGTGATAAATGTATTATATTGTACAAGAGTATTCTGTTTAATTAAAAAAATATATATTGGAGTTCATTCATAAATAAAATCAACATAAACTAGAAGCCCAAACATTAAATATATGCTAAAAAAAAAAATCATCAATATGGCCATAGTGTTTAACAAACGATTACATCAGGTTTGATAATGGGTTAGATTATATAGATTACATTTTATTGATAATAAAATTGATTTTAGGAGAACTAGTCTTACCTGGTTTACAAGATATCGTATCTGTTCTGCTGTGCCCCCTGAAGTGGCATTGGTTATTGCCCAAGCAGCTTCCTTGCGTGTCTTGAACTCTGCTGAACCCAGAATATCCATCAACACTGGAAATATGTTGGCGTCTATGACTGCCTAAAAGAATGGTTAATATCCTCATGAAATCCTTGAGACATCTTACATAAACATTTAGATATAATTATGTACAACACGGTTATTGAATATGATTTTGAGTACACATTATCTCCATTACCTCAAAACTTCATTTACATGAAGGGCTTTTGATTACAGTAGTCATTCAATATACTACATTTATTTTGTACTAAGAGGAAAACTGTGACGGCACAACCTGTGATATTGCTACATGTCTGTATTGCAGACATTGCATCTAGACCGATGAAGGCGCTACTGGTATTTTCATTTAGACATTCGAAGTACAAGAGAATCAAGTATTTAGGTTGTTTCAAATTGAATAGATTATTTTATTTGTTTAAGTATGCTATTTCTCCACTTGCATCTAAAATCCGCCAACTAAAAAAAAAAGTAGTGAATTTTAATTTTTATAAACAAAAAGTAGCAAATAACCTGTATAGTACAAAACTACCATGAAGTGAGGTGCAGTACTTGTGATATCTACTGAACTGAATCAGCTATTTTTGTTAACCAGTTAAAAATATAAGCTATTTTTAAAATCTATTGTCATTGCCAAAGTACAAGTCAATACATTATTAGCGCAAAATGTTTTTTCTGTGGGCAGATGTTAATTATGAGTTGGTTTTTATGAAGTTTATAGGTCTATGTTTCATTTTATTTTACTACCATTTACGAGCAGAGTATCCTTATATTAATCAAGCAGCAGAAAAATTAATACTAGTTGGAAGCTTGTAGGTTATTTATTTGACAAAAATAATGGACTAATGGGAAAAATAGTCGATTGGTTTAGTTGCATTGTCATTATTAGAACCTGATGGTTATGAAAATTACCACTAGTCAGCTGATACCTCCTCACATTAATCTAACAATCTGTCTACTGCACATTTCAGAACCACGGCCCTTGCTTCACCTGCTGTATTGTAACAATAAAAAGTTTATTTAATTCAATCAAGCAACAAAATCAGCTGCCTTTATTTAATTTTAATTAAATATGCATGAGCTATATTCAGTTCTCATGATCCTACTGTGCCGTTTGCACAGTTACCGTTGTCTCTGGGATAGCCTCTACTTCCTCTATGTAGGTTTTCGTTTCTGTGTCCCTGTCTTGTCTTTTTGTCTTTCCTTGACGTCTTCTCGTTTTCACTTTCCTCTCTGTCTATCATCTTCATGTATGGCTAATTTTCTTTTGAGTAAGTGTTAAGTCAATTTTGCTATTAATTACTAATTTTTGCTAAAATATTGTTTATCGCCCCTAAGTCTTTCGTTTTTCTTTTAATAATAATTAATAACCTTGTTGCCCGTTCTTTCTTCAATAAATTGTATCCACATCTAGGTTAGGAACAAGGGTGGAGAACTTCAAATGTAGTTTTTATGATTGTTATCTTATTTTGTATTGTTAATATTTTTATTGTTAATTTTTTTTTATTAATCTAGTGCTCTGTGGCCATAATTATTTTACTTTTTAATTAACTTCAATTTTTCAGATTCATTGTTAACTTTATAAATGTTTCAAAGGCTATGTATAGCCAACTATTCAGGCTTCGGCCTGACTTTACTTGTCCTGCAATAGTAATATTTTGAGGTGTACATTTTGTTTGTAGAGTCAATATTTGTTATAATTAATTTCTGTAAAAAAATATATAACTTTTGCATTTTTCACTTTAGTTTAAAACTCATTTTTGGGAAAAACTTGCACTTAGCTTTACTTGATTTTTCACTTTTATTCTGGCAGCTTCCACTAAATATTTTTAGTTAGCTTTAGCTTAAATTTTTTATTTAACCTCTTGCCTTTATTATTTATAGTTTTCTATGAATCTTTTTCCTCTCTTGGGTTGGGCTCCCTTTTAATTCTGTAGGGGTTGTTGCTGTCTCCGGCTCCAAGCTCCAGGAGAGGAGGCGGATCGTCACCTGCATTGCTTTTCCATCATGATGTCACCTGGGAACGCAGTGGGGAACCTTTGGACTGGGCCGACCACTAGGCCTTCTTAGTGGCCCAGAGAGCAGCCACCTACACCCCCTTTCTCACTGCGTCTTTGACTCAGTTTCTCCAGGCAGAAGACTTCTGCATGCAGGTGATCCCATCCCATTTATTTCACCCCTCTCCACCAGTGTTTTCCAGTGACTTTCTGGTGTAGTGTGGGGTACATTGGGATTGTTAGTTTTGTGGGAAGAGAGGCCTTTGGAGAGGACTGTAGATTTATATTAAAAAAAATGTTTTTAAGTTTAACATTTGTCTTCTGTTTATCTTGTTTCTTTAGGGTTTTTTATGTAGCAGGGATTGACATACAGAGGTATTGACCCACCTACCCACCCCTACACGTACAGTGGCGTTGAGCCACCCACCCACCTCTACATGTACAGTGGTTTGCTTTTCTATGAATGCTTATAGAGAAGGCTTTGTATCCTTTTCATTATTCCATTAGGAGTCGCCCTGTTTCACCAGCACGATTTAGTAGAATTATTAACTTTAACTTTTTTGTATTGTTTTGTAATTTTTCCAAATTGGCTAACCTCTGTATTTGAGTTCCTAAGGCTCCGTAGCGTAAGCAGCCTGAGATTGTTTAATTATAATTTTATTATTTTTTGTTTACCTATTTATGTATTGAGTGTTATATTCTTGTTGCTGTATATTCATTAATATTTGTTATTTGTATTTGCAATTAAATTTATATTATATTTGTTATATTCTTCCAGAGTTTATACTTGTTTGGTTTGGTCTAAAGGATTTATTAACTTATTTGCAAATGGGAAACAGCCCATTTTGTCCTTAACTTTGTCTTTCAATTTTGTGCTATTTTAGTTTAAATATTTCCACCATGCGAGGTAAAGTAAGTACCATTTTGGAATCCAGCTGTTGCAGTGCTGCGATCGGGATGTGCAATATGTACCACTATCTGTTGACAAGCCATAGCCTCCATTACAGTTCCATCCGACAGTATTTAAGACTCTAACCGAAAGATCGGTCTGACAGGCACCGGGGTAATTTTACTTTGTAAGTAGTGGCAGCCCTACGCACCTGAGAGCTAAGCTATTCTAGGTACCTTACCCCTTCCCCTCCCTGACCTTGGCAAACTGATTTTCAGCCAGTCACTGTTCATATCGTGTATGTGAACGTTGTTGTTTCTAAAACCATGCGGTCTGTCTGACCGGCTCTTTCGCATACCGTCAGTTCTGAAGTGCTTGTGAGACCGGATCTTTCTTCTCACGTTAGTGATTATATTTAATTTAGTTTGTAAATTGTATATATCTTGCGTGTATAAAGTTGTAAATAGCTTTTTAGTTTTTAAATCGTATATATCTTACGTGTATAAAGTTATAAATAGCTTTTTATAAGTGCATATAGTGGAATATGCTTTTTGAACATTCCATTCCCAGACATCGCCTTACTCTCTCCGAGTATCAGATATTTCATGCCAGAATTTTGTTCTTTAATAGGTTGCTTATCGAAATTAAATCATGTCAAGGCAGATTGTTGGAAAAACAATTTGTTGTATTTTGTACATATCCAAGTAGCCATCTTCCATCAGGCTGTTTCAAAAGCCGAAGGCCAACACATTTGAGAATTATAATGGGGTTATTATTTTTAAGGGTTGATTTGCTAATGAATAAATTTACTGACAGAAGTTCTATTTCCATTGATGACAATGTATTGTTTGACAAGTTAAACTGCTTTAAAAATATTTGAATGAAGAAAAAAACTTGTTTAGAAATTTTTTGGTGTCCCGCTTTGGTGTTTCAAAATTATGGCCATTTTAGTCTCTGAGGAAAGGGTTAGTGCCACTAAACTTTTATGTTGTGTTGTATCCATTTACATAATTTATTTCGTATTAGTGACCTTGACTTCTCAAGGAAGTTTGCCAATACTCTATCTCTTCTTTATGATAATTTCTGGCATAAAGCCTCTTTTAACCTAATCTAAAATTAAAATTAGTAAATAGAGTAATTCAAAGAACGCTCCAAAATTGATTTCTACTCGGTGATTAAAATATGAAGCAAATAATCTATTTTGTACCTGTATTTGTTGCCTATTGCCAGCAGTTATATTAGATATGGTCCAGCAAGCCTCTTTGCGAATGGACTCTTTGGTAGACACCAGCAATTCCAGTAAGCAAGGCAATACTGAGACATTAAGAATAACTTGTGTTTGAACATCATCTCCAGTTACTATGTTACCCACTGCTCTTAGGGCTGCTGAGACTACATTGTGTTGATTGTGCCTGAAATAAATATAAATAAACAAATTTGATAAACCAACAATTGTCAAACATTGGAATAAATTCTTTATATATTTGTTCTATGTTAGCAGATAGGCTAACCAGTATTGACAGTTTGCTGTTGAAATGCTAAGGCTCAAGCTCAAGGCAAGCCCTAACTCTAGATGTGACCTCCGTACCATCATGGTATGCTTTTGTAAGGTATTTTTTTAAACAAGCTGTAATATAACAAAAATATTGAATGATTGGTTAATACTTTATGTATAGATGTATTCATTACAATCTGTAGTTTTATTTGAATTATATAGTTTTAATATAAAGTTACAAATAACTCAGTGAATAAAATGTTAACTTAGTAGTGAATAAATGTTCACAGTATTTTCCGATTGACATCGTTCAGCGTTACCATTGAGTAAAACGAAACAGAAATTTGCTACTTTCAGATACATGTTTCAAAACGACTAAGTCGTAGGTCATTCTGGTTTGTACCAATGGAAAGACCATCTTTAGGAAAATAATAAAACATAGTTTTATTACGATTTCACTTTTGTTTTCTTACATTGAATTTTTTTCTTTTACCTGTTTAGGGATTTTCTGTAATGACAATCATACTCCAAAACACAAGCATCAGATGTTTTTCACTATCTAATTTTACTAAAACAAAAACCTTCTTCACTTGCAACACTCTTGAGGTAAGCCAGTGGCGTTAATGAGTACGACTAGAATTCTGCCCTCTTGTGTAGTGCGTCTGTCGCCTAGTCGTGTGTTAACAGTTCAGGTCTGTCGAAACAAGGAGGCCATAGTGGGACTGTCTGAGCTGCGCCAGGTCAGCGTGTTCCGGTAGGAAAGGGGAGGTATGGAGGGTCACAAGGTGATGGCGGGCTGGTTGGGAAGATTAACCTGACCAAGAGGGCAAATCTGGGGTTGTTGGGCAGTGGGACCTAGGCAACATCTAGACAGTTTCTAAAGGCAATGGCCAGTCCGCCACTCCTTCGGGCATGGTCTCTCCTATTGAAAGAGTACCCGGGGAGATAAGCTGCGGACGTGGGGGCGAGGTATGTCTCATTGAAGGTAAAAATATCGGGCTGGTAGTCTGTCACGACGTCCCTGAGGGCAGAGCGTCTACAGAAAAAGGAGCGTAGATTAATGTGGCAGAACCTTAGGGCCGAAAGGAGCTTAGCATGACGTGGATCCATGACGGGTTGTAGCAGAGTGAAGGAGGGTAAGATTGGGGCCAACCGAGTGGAAGATAGTCTGCATGTCGAATGCGGACTTGGACACTCGGTTGATGGAGTCCTTCACCCTGGGTCGGTCTTTAGGAGACACAGTGGAGAAGACTATGGTGGTGAGGGAGTCAAACGTCCTCTTAAAGCCCTCACTGATCACAGTGAGAAGATTCTTGAGGAAGGGGTAAAGGGCATCAGTGGTGACTGCGGTTGAGGGGGGTGGAGGTGCAGGTTGCGAGGGGGAGTCAGTGGGTTGGGCCGGAGCCTGGGGATCTGGATCAGCGGTGGTCGGCGAGGGACCACAGAAGTCGGACGGGGGGATATGGGAGGGAAGTCTGCCAGGCAGAGAGCTTCCAGGGGTTGGCTGTGGGTAAGGGCGCCGAGACAAATTTAATGGAGGCCGGGGCAGGAACAGGGTCTTTGGTGTAACGAGGACATTGGTGTTGCCCCGTGTAATGGCCGAAGCGATTGCACGTGGCACAGCAGGGTTTTGAAAGGTCGTGGTCCTCGTGCGAGCACGTCCCACGCCTTTCTGGTGGCACCGCAGACGCGGCACAGGGGAGAAGGGAGGGTGCAAGCTCTCGGTCCGTGACCGTAGAGATGGCACTTGGGGCATGGGCGGACAAGCTGGTTTCGGGAACGTTCGACCCTGTACTACATACAAATAATTTGGCTAGGGAACACCCAATCTCACTTTGAGTGCCAACCTTGCCAGGAACTATACTCATTACACTGCGGTCTTCGGCTTCGGTCTGTGATAACCCGTGCCTGTTAACCAGTCAACACGTTGGTAAGTAACGGACTACTAAAAGGTGACAAATATTTAGTACTGCTTTTTATTTACAGCTTTTCTATAATATGAAAAACTTAGATGGTTTAAAATCAACACTCAAAATACGAAATTTTAACGCCAGCTTAAACATTATAAACATAATCTGCTATGATTAATTATTAATAACAAGACTGTAGAAATACATTGTATCATTAGGGTCACCAGGACAGAGGTCAATACAGTTTTTAGGTATATTTTTTAATCCTGGCTCCATAAATGTCATGGGAACCGATTTGCTTACGGATCAAATTTATAGATACAAATTTATTAACTATTTAAACATCATAACTTGGGATTATTTTCTTTTCAAACTATTAAGAATAAGATGTGGTTTTATCTTTAGAAAACAAACAATGAAGTAGAATATTCAATGATTAGAATGATAGACGTTTTCTTTAGAACAAAAAAAAATCAGTAATAACAATACCATGTAAGCTTGTTACACCCTTCCTTAAACACGTATGTAGTAGAGGGTGATAAGAAAGGAGATTATTTGTCAAATGAGGACTAAATAAACTTCCCCCTTCTCTCTCCTCACATACACACCACAGTTTTTTATAAAAGTAGTCTTAAGGGCTATAAATAACATTTCATACTCATTTATTGGGTTAATAAACGATGAAAATAAAAAAAAGTATATTATAATTTTTTTCGCTGTCGTAAATGAATGTTTCCTTTTATTTGCCATTTCGATAGAAAAATAAGACAAACAGTTTTACTGCAATGAGATACATTTGTTATCTGAAAATCGGTAGCTAATAGTTAGTGGAAAGCCCCACCACGAGCTAAGAGCACCTGTCCTAGGGAAAATGGGTGAAAGCATTCACTTTAATCGCACGAACCATGCCTTACAAATCATGTGAACTCGTATGTTCACCTTACAACTGCTAATCGTGCGAACTTGTACATCCACCTTACAAATGTTAATCATGTGAAGTCGTTTACATATACCAAATATTTGAACTCGTACGCCCACTTTACACATGCCAAGCGTGTGAGCTCGTTTACATATACTAATCGTGTGAACTCGTATGCCCACTTTACACATGCCAAGCGTGTGAACTCGTTTTGTACAGCCAACTGAACTCGTTTACAGATACCAATCGTGTGAACTCGTATGCCCACTTTACACATGCCAAGCGTGTGAACTCATTTTCACATGCCAAGCATGTGATCTCGTTTATATATACCAAACTTTGAACTCATTTACATATACCAATAAGACCAATGAGCTACTGTTACACATACAATTTTCGTTAGAAGGTATCTAATGTGCAACAGATTCCTTAAACACTCTGCAAAGCACTGGGAACATCTTAATCTGGTCCTGCAGCCTCGCGGGGGAAGGTTCGGTCCGCAGTTTCACCAAGACTGCTACAGACCTATTTGTGGATCTCGGCATGTAGCCTCATGAGGAAGATCAGCCTACGACTTCACCAGGATTCTTAAGCAGTATTCCATGAATTTTGGTTTTTGGGGCAGTGGAGCCCATAAACAGTCTTTTCTAAAATCTGCTAGTATATTAGTAGTTACGCTAAGAATGCCTTAAGTTTGATACTCCACATGGGTGTATCAGTTAAACATTACCCAATTTTGGACTTTAGAGCATATTTTTTTATTTGAGGGGGGAGCAGAGCCCTTAAACAGCATCTCTTCCAAAATATATTGGTATAATGTGATTTAGGAGATAAATACCTATAGTTTGATACACCACTTGGTTGTTTTATTTTAGTATTACACTTTTATTGGTTTAAGGGTTTTTTTTGTGTTTTGGGGGCATATAACTTACAGCTTAATATTTGCCCTTTTCAAAATCTGATGATAAAATTTGTATTCAGGAGAAAAATATATTTAAATTGATACCCCACTTGAGTAGAGATAATCTCAGTATAAAACAAATATACATTTTTTTAAATTTTCAGTTTTTGGGCCCATGATACAATAAATGTTTAAGCTGAAATTCATATATAAGGTGCACGTTTGTTAGCGTGTAGAACTATGAAGGTTTAAAAATTTTACTCAAGCTTTTTCTCAAGTTAGGTCATAAAAACTACTTTTTAGGTGATTTTCCCATAAGAAATAGGTTGAGGCAGTTTAGGGGCAAAAAGGGCCGCCATCTTGTTTATGAGTGATAAAAGTAAACTTTTTTGGTAAACTTTTCTGGAGGTTTCAAACCAAGAGCTTCAATTCAAGTATACACTTTATGGGGGTAAGACCCTGGGAAGTGCTTCAAGATTATTGTCAATGAGTGAGTGAGTCTGTCAGTCAGTGTGTCACTACATCAAGCTTTATAGTATACTAGGGGACAACCCTGTACACTACACGTGCCAACCCCGTCACTCGCTACGCTCATGAAGGAAGCTCGGCCTGTAACTTCGCCTGGGAACCTTTAGTCCTCTACCTTTAGCCCTTTTATAGAACTCGGCCTGCAGCCTCGTAGGAGAGCTCGGCCAATTCCCCTATTTGGAACTCGGCCTACGGTCTCCTGAGGTAAAGTTCGGCCTCACCAAGGCATTCTACTACAGTTCCATTAATGGATCACAGTATGTCGCCTCATGAGAAAGATCAGCTTGTGGCCTCGCCAGGGTTTTTAAGCAGTACAACCATGAATTTTGGTTTTTGGGGCAGTGGAGCCCATAAACATATTTTTTTCTAAGATGTAATGGTATATTAGTAATTAAGAGGAGAATACCTTTAATTTTATATCCCACTTGGGTGTATTAGTTTAACATTACTCAATGTTGGGTTTCTGAGCATATTTTTTATTTTGGGGGAAAGGAGAGCCCTCAAATTGTATCTCTTCCAAAATATAATGTTATAATGTGATTTAAGATATAAATACCTGAAGTTTGATACCCTATTGCGTGTTTTATTTTAGTATTACCCCTTTTTTTGTTTTAAAAACTTATTTTTGTCTTGGGGTATATACCCCCTTTTTTGCCGTTTTAAAATCTGATGGTATATTTGGATTCAGGAGAAAAATAGCTTTAATCTGATAATGATTCAAATACCTACCTACTTGAGTAGATAACATCAGTATAACAAAGTTTTACATACTCAAAAATTTCAGTTTTTGGGCCCCCATACCTCGAACATTTAAGTTTTTAAGCTGAAATTCACATAAAAGGTGCACATTTTTACGCATGTAGAACGGTAAAGGTTTGAAAATGTTACCCAGGCTTTCTCTCAAGTTAGGTAATAAAAACTAAGTTTTTCTGATTTTCCCATAAGAAATACATTGGGGCAATTTTGGGGTTAAAAAGGCCACCATCTTGTTTATAAGTGAAAAAAAGTCAACTTTTGTGAATTTTCCTGGAGGTTTCAGACCGAGAGCTACAATTGAAGTATACACTATGGGGTTAGGCCACCGGAAAGTGCCTCAACATTTAATGTCAGTGAGTCACTACATTGAGCTTTATCTATATTAACTCGCTTCGCTCATTGGGGGCTTCGCCCCCCAACCCCCATTGACGACATGATTAAATTTTGACAAAAAATTATCTTGTGCTACCAAAGTAGGTCAATGACTACCCTAGTTCATAGATCCTCGTAGGGGCTTCACAAATGATCATGAGTGGCTAGACAAGATGATCATAGACTAAACAAATAAGTTAGTTGCTACTCCAAATGATCCCCGGACACTAAATGAGGACATTTACTACTCAAGTTGATCAAAGGGGCTACCTATTATTAACACGGGAAGTACATACTGTACATTAATAACAACATTTTGATAGTTACCAAAGTTGATTATGAGATACTACCCAAGTTTATCTTTGAGGCTACTCAAGATAATCATGGGTGGTTACCCAAGTTGATCACGGGGCTGCCCAAACTGTTCAAGTGGGTTGCTCAAGTTGTTCACGAGGCCTACCCAAGATGATCACGGGAGGCTACGTAAGATTATCACGGGGGATTCCTAAGTTAATGACGGGATGCTACCCAAGGTGCTTCACAAGTTTACCACGGGTGGCTATCTAAGTTGATTAAGGGTGGCTACCCAATTTAATCACGTGGGGCTACCCAAGTTGATGTTTGAGGCTACCCAAGATAATCACAGGTTAAACACAGGGATTATCTACGTTAATCACGGGTGGCTACCCAAGCTGACCATGGGGGCTACCCAATTTTATGATGAGTGGTTACCGAAGTTGATCACAGTTGGTTATTTAAGTTATATACGGGGGTTAGTCAATGGGGGAGGGGGCTATTCAATTTGATCAAGGGATACCCAAGATGATTACAGAGGGCTACATAAGCTGCTGATGGGCGGTTACCCAAGTTGACCATGGGGGATATCCAAGTTAATCATGGGTGGCTACCTGAGTTAATCACGGAGGCTAGCTACATTGATTATGGGAGCTACCTAAGTTGATAACGGGTGGTTATCCAAGTTAGTCATGTCTGACTACCTAAGTTGATCACGAGAGACTACCTTAGTTGACCATGGGGGCTTCCCAAGAAAATCACAGGTCCAAGATGATCATAGAGGACTTCCCAACTTAATTATAGGGGACTACCTAAGTTAATGACAGGATACTGCCTAGGGTGATCATAAGGAAGTATAGTACTGATCACGCAGGGCTACCTAAGTTAATCACTGGTGCTACCACACTTGATAATAGGTATTAACAAAGTTAATAATACGGGAGGTGTGCCTTAAGGTAAAATGGAAGTCACTTAAGTTAATCATGAGTCCCACTCATGATAATAACGATGGACTGACTACCCAAGTCGATTAAGGGGGCTAACAAAGTTGATCACGAGGGCTATCCAAATTGATCACAGGTGGTTACACAAGTTTATGACGGTCGGTTACCCAAGTTGATCACGAAGACTACCCAATATTTTCATGGGGGGCAACCAAGATATCACAAGTCTATCTAAGACTAAGATGATCACGTGGGTCTCTAGAAACTTATCACAGGGCCTAAATATATTTATCACAGAGGGATACCTAAATTGTTCAAGTATGTTGATAAACTGATAAATAAACTGATGTTGATTACGAGGGCTACACAAGTTTATCACGGTACACTACTTAACCCATTCAGTGCTTGTCGGTAAGTTAAAAACATGTCAGATCCTAAAATAATATTTTGTACCAAAACAATACCTTATATAGTCAGGAAACAGGGTTGATACACCAAATCCAGTTTATGGCCTCAATTGTGGTAGATTGGGGCTTCCGAAGTGATCGTCCGCCGGTGATGGAGCCGCACATCGCAACGAAACACATGAGCGCCGCGAGACAACAGCCGCCATTAGAACAGTGACAATAGTTATAAACACTACTCGATACATCACAATTATATACACACACTCTATTTACATATATTTACAGCCCATCCGTCCATCCAGTACACATTGTCTTATGTAGCCAATTGGCTCAAAATGACGCGATCCACGAACGAAAAACACCGAAACGTGACGCGAGAAACAGGCTATAATGCGGCGCAAATCCGACCCTTCTAAGGCAAGTGGCTAGGCCACACTGAAGCCTACAAGCCAGCATTGCTCCGCCGACCGCCGGCGATCGATACGCTGCGTGCACAAGCACGCTACCCCCGCCAGCGGGCGACAAGCACTGAATGTGTTGAGTAAGTGTGTGTACCTAAGTTTACCACGTGGGTCTACCCAAGATGATAACGGGTGATTACCCAAGTTGATCACAGGGGCTCCCAATATGATCTCAGGGAGGGGGGTCTATCCAAGATGATCATAAGGAATTACCTAAATTGTTGATGGTATACTACAGAATTTCATCACAGAGGCCGATCAACAGAGTAGTAAACATAAATTTTGTACAAGGTTTTAAGTTCCCAGCTTGTTTTAATCATGCTTAAAAGGCAGGATATATTTTTAAAAATCACATTTTTTTTGTAATCAACTTAATCAACTTTTTGTGAGGAAACGATATCACATGACACATTTTGAATAGAATTTAATTGTAAGTTGGAATATTTCATTAGGTGTTATCCAAACAAAATATCACAGCTTCTGTAAAATAAAAACCTCAACTGTGCAAACAGGTACGCGTTTTATCGTCAGCCATATTGAATTTTTTTGGTGTTATGAAAAGTGCAAAATCTAATTGTGTATCATTTTATTTACAGAAAATTTAAAGTTAAATAGTATGCAAGGTTTTAAGTTCTGACTTTTAGTCATGCTTAACCTCTCAACTGCTGTAAACGAGTTAAGTCGTGCGCCGCCGTCTGTCCTGCTGTGCTACGCACGACTGAAGTCGTTCCGCCGAACAAGCTCAGTGTGCTGTACACGTATCAAGTCGGTATTGATTATTTCTCCACTTCAACATACCCACGACATCTATGGATACTTTGTTGAACTACTAGCAAGCTTTTTACTAAACAGAGAATAGTTTTCATTGGTTCATTATGTTGTATACAGCTGACTGTTGGCACTGGCAACTGACAGTGGCTGTTTACTGTATTGTTATGGCGTCTACATCACGCGATTCGCGTCTTGTTACGGAGTCGGAAATTGATAATTTACTGTGTTATGAGATAATATAAGCGTTATACAAATGAAAAAATAATGAAACCACTATGCATAAATGAGTATAATGTTTATCTAAGCATGGGTTACTCTATCTGTAAAAAACCCAGCACAGGGGGTTGGCATGCTACTGAAAACCCAGCAGTTGAGAGGTTAAATAAGAGAAACTCTTAAAAAAAAAATCTCATGTTTTCAACGTAACTTAATTTTACCTACTTTTTGTGAGGAAACTATAGTATGTACCGTAAAATCATATATAACACTTGTTATGCAGAATTTAATTGCTAATTTAAATATTTTATTTGATGTTATCTATATGACAATTTACAGTTTCAGTAAAACAAAAACCTCTACTCTGCAAACATGTCAGCGTTTTTGAATTTTTTCCAGGTTATGAAAAGTGAAAAATCAAATTTGATAATAGTTTTCATAACAAATTAGTAAAAGTAAGGTTTTAAGTTCTTAAATTAACGTAATAAGGCAATAAAATACAAAAATCCTAATGAAAATTTAATATTTTGAAAAATTAATGATTATTCTGAAGTAAAATTTAATTATTCTTTGCATAGTGAGATCCATCCCCCCCCACCAAAGCTGGAAAGTGTGCCAACTGGGGGATGGCTCAAAACAAGTCAAGCGATGGGATCACAGGTGGCAGTTGGAGGGTCAAAATAAAACTCGGCAGCTGAGCAAAACTAATATATTTTCAAGTAAAACTTTATCTTCAAAAACTGACAGGCAGAAGGCCACAATATGAACAGGCAGAAGGCCACAATATCAAGTGCACTTAACAAACAAGCTACACAAAATTAACAAGAAAATAACCAAAGCTACAAAAACAACAAACGCTACAAATACCAAAATTAACAATTAACAACTACATGGCTTATCTGCAGCCTAGCCTGAGACACCCAAAACGTAAGAAAAATTTAACAATTTAAAAGTGACAAATTTAGAGACAAATTTGATAACCCCAAATAACCCTGGCAATTCAGCCCACATCCCATGATTCCACCGAGGCCAGGGAGTAAGCCGGAATCCCTGGGCAGCTCCGAATAAGAAGTTAAGCAAAAGTACAATAATCCCCTTTTGGTGAAAGAATAAAAATTAAACAATTTTAAAAAAAATATAACCTGGTACCATTCTAGTAAAAAGTCACTTCAAGACATCCAGAATACAATTAACCAAAAATATAAAAAACAATTACTAGGCCTAAACATATAAATAAATAACATAACTTAACCATAGGGACCTAACAAATATAAAATCTAAAAAAATCTAACAACAAATAAAATTAATTAACTAAATAACAATAAATTTTAACATCAGTTTTTTTTCTTTTTTTCCCCCTTAAATTTTAAATATATATACAAATCAATGTCCCCATGGCTGGATCATCACTTTTCAGTCTTTAGGCTTAGGCCTCAATAAATAGTTCGGCACTTTTTTTCTTTTTCTTTATATTTCACTTTTTTTTTCTTTTTAAATAATAACATCATCAAAACCCCCAGCTCAGCCGCCGGGAAACAAAATGGAACGCACTGACCTGAGGACAGAAGAACAACACCCAGATGTAGGGATGGCAGCGTAGTCGAGACATAGGTTCTACGACATGGTCCTCAGGCCAGGCTGGCAGTGCAGATGGTCGACCTTCCCCGGACGACAGGCTGAGGGTTGAAACGACCTGCTCAAGGACCCCGGGAGTTTTGAGTCTCTAGCCGGACATGTCTTGAAGCCTCTAGGCGTAGAAAGTCAAATGATGGCCAACCTGACAGACAAAGGCTGGAACACGGAACGACCAAGTCCGAGCCAACGGCCACCAAAGTAAGCGAATCGCCGGGCACGAGCGGTCTCAGGCAGCCCGGCAGACCACGACGAAAAAAAACGAAATGTACCGGTCAAACGACCCGGTACAATAGTCATTATAAAAAATACAAAAAAATGTCTCCTTATCTTTTTGATAAGGAAATTTGAAAATTGAATAGTTGAATAATTGAAATAGGAAATTTACTTATGATTCTGCAGTATGCTGTCAGATTTGCTCTACAACCAATGGTTTTCCCACAATCAAGCCATAAGTAAACTTCTACACACAATTCATAATTCCTGTCCGCCATTTTGATTTTTTTGGGGGGTTAAAAATTAAAAATATTTAGTTTTCAGAATTTTTCCATCAGTTGCTTGGTAAAAGCTACAAGTGTGCCAAATTTCAAGTTTCTAGCTTGTATGGAAGTGGGTTAGAATTTGTAAACGTGAGTGAGTCAGTGAGATGCACATGCAGCTTTAGATATATGGGACTCGCTTCGCTCGTTGGGGGATTCGCCCCCAAACCCCTCGTGGTTTAAGCATCAATAGCTAGTCAGGTCACAAGTGCTTTCCAATATGATAACGGGTGGCTACCAAAGTTGATTATCAGGAGCTTTCCAAGTTGATCACAGGCTACACAAGATTACTATGGATCAGAAATAAAGTGGATCACAGGGGACCATAAAAAAAATCATCATGGGAGGCTACCTAATTGGTTGACGGTTATCTACCCATCATGGCCGTTAACCTAATCGATGATGGGCGTCTTTCTCTTACAGATCGCTGTGGATGTTTCTCTATAGTGTCTTCTTCTCTTCCAAGATATTTGTTATCATAGAGATACAAGGAAGAACCTTCTCTAGATGACCTTGAAGTTGTTAGGCTAGTAGACGGATTTAAAGATTCTTCTAACATTGAATCATTAGTGGGTGTGCTTGGCATGTGTACTAAATTAACCTGTCCTCTAGGGAAGAGATGTTTAAGAGCAACAGTTGATTCCCTGCCACTGCTATGTCTCACTACTGCGTAGTTAGGGTTACTCTTAACTAATTCGACTTCTTCAACAAGAGGCTCGTTCTTACTAGATCGGTTGAATCTCTTCAGGTACAATAGGTCGGGTTCAATTAACCAGGTTGGAAGTGCACTGCCTGTAGCAGAACGTCGGTTATACTTGCACATGCGTTCATGAGGTGAACAGTTTGTGCTTGTACATAATAAAGAGCGAATTGAGTTTAGAGCATCAGGAAGGACAGCCTCCCACTGTGAAAGCTTTAATTTCCGACATCTAACAGCCAGAGTTACTGCTTTCCAAATAGTATAGTATTAAACTTTTCTACTTGTCCGTTTCCTTGAGGTTAATATGGGCTAAAGAGACTAGTAGCTGTTCCGCGGGAGTGTAGAAATGTTTTAACTTCTTGTGAAAGAAAAGAGGCTCCTCGGTCAGAATGAACATAAGCTGACATTCCAAACGTGGTAAATAGTTCAATAAAACACTTTATAACAGTAGAGGAACTCAAATCTTTACATGGGAAGCCAAAAGAAAAGCGTGAATACTCGTCTAGTACTTTAAGTAAATAATATTTTCCTGAACTTGACGGCAGCGGGCCTTTAAAGTCTATCTATACTGATCCTATCAAAGGTTGAGTAGCTTTGATGAGAGTTCTAGGGTTTTTTTTTATAAAATCTTGGTTTTACTTCGACACAAATTGAACTACTATTTATAACTCTTTTATCATCCTCTAAGCTGTAAGGAGGATTCTGGTAACGTGTCCAATGGAACATCCTTGTGATTCCTGGATGGCATAATGCTTGATATAGTTCAAAAAGTTTACCATCATGCATTGCACCACATAGCCTAGATAAGGTATCTGCAACCACATTATGTTGTCCAGGTCTGTAGACTGTATAAAAGTTGTAATCAGACAGATCCAACTTCCATCGCATAATTTTCCCATTTTTATTTTACTGGAATGTTTCATATCAAAAATAAAACTTAAGAGCTTTTTGGTCTGTTACCACAGTGAAATTTGTGCCAAGTAGAAAGTGTTTCTATTTTTTGAGACTTTCGAGAATTGCACAAGCTTCTTTATCTATGGCTGGGTGTTTCTTTTCACTCACATTCAAAGTCCGACTAAAGAAAGCTACAGGTTTTCCTTCTTGTGAAAGAGTGGCTGCAATAGCATGATCTGACGCATCAGTTTCAACTACTAAAGGAACTCCTTCTACTGGAGAGATAATTACTAAATCAGTTATGTCCTTCTTCAAACTACTAAAACATTTGAAAATTTCTTTAGACATTGGGAACATTTTGCAGTCAACCAGAGGTCGAATCTTTTCTGAGAAACCACGAATCCATTTTGAATAATGCGAAAGCATCCCAAGAAAACGTTTAAGAGATTTGGCGTCTCGTGGAGCTGGAGCAGGAAAATTAATTAATGACTTCATTCTTCCGGGATTAGGACGAATAGTGTGCTTTGAAATTATGTGACCCAAGATAGATATAGTATTTACAGAATATTTGCATTTATCCTCATTCAGTGTCAGTCCATACTTCTTCACAGCAGTTAAAAACTTTGCTAGATTTCTGTCATGTTTTTCTTTGGTCTTCCCGCATATAGTGACATCATCTATATAAGCATATACTCCTGTCAAGTTTTCTTTCCGAATTATTCTGTCAATAACTCTCTGGAAGCCAGATACACCATTTGTCAAACCGAATGCTATTACTTTGAACTGATAAAGATCTCACCAGCTTCAAAAGCAGTAAAAGGTTTATCTTCATCTGGTATAGAAACTTGATGGTAGGCACTTCAAAGGTCCAGTGTACTAAAATAGGAAAACTGAGAAATTTCTGATATGTTATTTATGTTTGGTACTGGATAGGCATCAAGTAAGGTTATATCAATTAATTGTTCCAAAAAATCCACAACCATCCTTTTCTTGTGATTGTCATTCTTCACAACTAAAACATATGCTCGTCATGGAGAGGTACTTTCTTCTATGACTCCTTCTGCTATCAATCTCTGTATCTCTGCATCAATTAACTTGGAGTCCTAGAGAGAGTGCCTGCGAGATTTCATTGCTATGGGCTTAATGTCAGGACGTAAATTTGTTAACAGTGCAGGTTCAGCATTAGCAAGAGTAACAGCAGAAATTGATTAGGGTGATCTTTCTCCTCCAAACTCTAGATCAACATGAAAATGTTCACTTAGAACGTCATGGCCTAGAAGAATGTCAACACAGAGGCTAGGAAGAACTTAAAGTTTCAAATGATCATAGTTGTGACCATTTACTATTAAATTAGTTTCAATGTAGCCTTTTATTTCAGCAAATAAGGAAGTGGCAGCCACTGATACTGTATTTCGATAGGGACATTGCTTCACCAATAAAGAGTGCATTTTAACAAACTCTTCTCTAATGTAACTGCTAGAGCTACCAGCAACTTACAACTGCTGATTAAGCAACTTGCTATTATATTATACTCTAAGGTTACATTGACAACAGCTTTTGATAATGAACAAGGAGATGCTGCTACCAGACTTGACGTAACAGCATCCTCACTATCAGATTGTTGATCATTAATTGTAAATGCAGATACAGAACATTTGTATATTTTTTCATTCTTCTTTGACTGACACACACAGGCATAATGCCCCAACTTCCCACATGCGCTATAATAGGAGTTTCTCGCAGGACATTATCTTTATTCGAGGATGCTTTCAATTTTTACGTTAATACTTGTTGCCCAATAAGAACTAAAAAAGCTAAGCTAGCTAAAAAAGTTGGCTCATCGATCACAAAAGGGATATTAATTTCCAGACAAAAATTGAGGTTTTTTTGGAAAATTTCAAGAACTTCTGTCGATTTGGAATTTCAAAACTTTAAAGAGTATAAAAAATATACAAAAAAGTTATAGTTGCAGCAAAGGCTTATGACGTTCGAAAAAAAATTATAAAGTCCAAAACATTTTCCAAAATTGCGGGGGTATCATAAATTCAAAAAGACAACAAAAAGAA
Source organism: Stictocephala bisonia (assembly GCA_035578905.1). Lineage (NCBI taxonomy): Eukaryota > Metazoa > Arthropoda > Insecta > Hemiptera > Membracidae > Stictocephala > Stictocephala bisonia. The sequence goes on from JAQJVL010000358.1 coordinate 227,882, forward strand.
CAAGGAAAAATTGAATTCAAAATCAATGTAAATTTAATCAAAGACAACAGGTTTGAGGTGGATGTTTTTAATGACTTCAGGGTCCCGAGCCTATGTCTCCTCTTCGTGGCAACATCCTGACGTCTTCAATGGTGTTGAGGCCGGCTAAGAAAGAGAGACTGGACAAAGTAATTAAGAGTCTACCCTCCAAAAAAAAAACTAACGACATAAATCTCATTTCTATATGGCTCATCAAAAAAGTATCCAAAAACTGAAGCCTCTAACACACATTATCAATCTTTCTTTCTCAGCAGGCTATTTCCTATCAAGGCTTAAATTAGCCAAGGTGATACCTATTTTCAAAAATAAATGACAGGGATGAAATAAACAATTTTAGACCTGTATCGATTCTTCCTTCTCTGAGCAAAATTTTTAAGAAAATATTCTTAACTTGTATGTCAGCGTACTTGGAAAAACACAATCTCCTCGCGGATGAACAGTTTGAGTTTAGAGAAGGTAGATCCACAATAGACGCTGTAGTAAGCCTCGTTACAGAGGTAGTGGAGAAATTGGAGAGGCGGGAATCCACATTGGGTGTGTTCATTGACCTCTCTAAACTGTTCGACTGTGTTGACCACAGCATACTACTTCACAAACTACATCACTACGGCATTCGAGGAGTACCACTCTCGTAGATCAAATCATACCTATCAGGTCGAATTCAAAGAGTTCAGGTAGCAAATCAATTATCAAAGTCAAATCAAATGAAATTTGGGGTCCCTCAGGGATCTATTCTTAGTCCTCTCCTTTTCTTAGTTCACATAACGATTTATCTTCAGCACTACAACACGCGAAACTCATGCAGTATGCTGATGTCACGAATCTCTGCTTCAGTGACAAATCAAAATCAGACTTGGGAATTCAAACACTCACTGACTTAAATAATTTAATGCAGTATTTTAACTATACAAATCTAAAAGTCAATCTCAAAAAATCGAATTAAATCAGTTTTAACTTACGCCAAACCGACTTAGACAGTACTCTAACCGTTATGTTGTCAGAAACTGAACTTGAAGTCCAATCCACTAAATTTCTTGGAATATACCTGGAACAAAGTTTATCCTGGAACGATCACACAAACAAGATTTGTTCTAAATTATCATCAGGTATATATTGTTTAAGATATTTGTCCAAATACTGCCCGATTGAAATTCTCATGACAGCGTATTATGGGATTATATACTCACATCTATCCTATGTGGTGATACTGTGGGGTGGATGCTCAAATAGAGAATTTTTGCGAATATTCAGACTGCAGAAAAAGCAGTAAGAATTATTTCAAAATTAAAAAGCAGAGATTCATGCAGAACTGCATTTCAGAACTTACCCAAGCTGATTGTTACACAAACTGATCATAAATGCTACCATGGGAACCTACCCAAGTTGAACACGGGAGCTACACTAGTTGATCATGGGAAGTTACCAAAGTTACCATGGGTGCTGCCAAAGTTAATAATGGGTAGGGTGTAACCCAGCTTATCATGGCTACTTCACAAATTAATCATGTTTGCTACTCATTTAATTAAGGGAAAGGGAGCTAACCATATTGATCACAAGGGGTTACCAAGTTTATCACGGAGCGGGAGGGGTTACTCAAGATGATCATAATGGGCTACTTAAGTTGATCACTGGAACTGTCCAAGCTGATCACGGCTGGCTACCTAAGTTAATCAGGGTAGGCAACAACAATTGATCACGGGGACTACAAAGATAATCACGGTGGTTTTAAGTTCCTAGCTTATTTTTCTTGCTTAAATGGGAGGAACTGTCCCAAAAAATCGTGTTTTAAAAAAGAAAAAAAAACTCAACTTTACCGACTATTTGTGAGGAAACTATAGTATGTACCACAAAAATGTATATGACATTTTGTTTTCTACTGAATTTAATTGTTAATTTTATATTTCATTAAATGCTATCTAAACTAAACATTACAGCTTCATTAAAACAAAAACTTCAACTTTGCAAAGAGGTAAGTTTTTCTTGTCAGGCATTTTGAATTTTTTCTGGGTTATGAACAGTACAAAGTATATATGACACTTTTTGTACAATATTTAATTGTCAATTTTAAAATTTCATTAGATGTTGTATAAACTAAATAAAGTAATAGCTAATTGTGTGTAATAGCTTCAGTAAAACACTCAACTCTGCCAGGTCAACGTATTAACATCAGCCATTATTAATTTTTCTAGGTTATAAAAGGGCTACATAAAATTGGATAGCAGTTTTGTTAACAGAGAAGTGAAGGCTATAAATAGTGTGTGCGGTTTTAAGTTTTTAGCTTCTTTTAATCATGCTTCCCATTTAGGGAAGAACTATTCACAAAAATCACACGTTTTTGACAAAACTCTTCTTTACCGACTTTTTTTGAGGAAATTATAGTATATGCCAAAAAAATGTATATGACACTTTTTGAACAAAATTTAATTGTGAATTTTAATATTTCATTAGATGTTGTCTAAACTAGCTCCAGGGGAAAAAATTCAACTTTGCAAACAGGTCAGCGTTTTCACTTAAGGCATTTTGAATTTTTTCTAGGTTATGAAAAGTGAAATATAAAATCTTATAGCAGTTTCTGTAACAAAGGAGTAAATGTAGATAGTGTGTGAGGTTTTAAGTTCCTAGCTTTTTTTAATCTTGCTTAAATAGGAAGAATTATTCCAAAAAAAATTACACGTTTTTGACAAAATTCTACTTTAAACGGTGTCTCAACCTAAATTGAGGCAAGCTACCTGACCGGAAGGGTAGACCAGGATAATGGCCGGGCCGGCCCGGCGAGTAAATCCCATTAGTCACGTGCCGCCGAATGCACCACCTAAACACGGAAATGTAAGGGATAAATTTGAAAATGTATTAAATGCGTTATCTTATAAAAAGCGTTATACTGTATTTTTAGTCATAAAAAAACAAACAATTGTGTGTTTGTCCCATGTTAATCGGCCGACTTTCAGTATTAAAGCTAATGATATATTTTTTCAATACATCATCGTTAAAAATTACATGTTTTATTTTTAAAATTTAAATTTGGCTAATTTAAAATGTATATAAATGTACTGTATATAAATAAAATATAATAAATACAACAAATATATATTATAATATAATAAATATAAATGTATAATAATGTATATAAATAAACTGTAGAAATTAAAATGTATATTTAACTGTAGGCTATATTTTAATTTTTTGTCTATTATATCTTCGTCACCTATTTTTAATCCCTTTGTTTCTTCTCAAATATTTAAAGTTTTCCATTATAGTTTTACACATGTACAATGGTTAAATTTATAACAGTTAAGAGGGCTCTAAAGGGAAAGAAAATATAGAAGTCATGCGACACTGGCGATAGAAGTTGGAACTACGTCCAGTTTAATCCGCCGGACGAAGTGCAATATAGTCCCAAGAATCATTTCCTGTATAGTAGGTTTTCGTAGTATTTTCAACCGGAAACCCCTTCCTCCCGTCTGCCGTCTCCTCAGGTGGCTACACCCGACCTTCTCTGTCTGAATGTATGTTGAGCACGCCAAAATTGAATGTATGTTGAGAAAGGCCAATTCTTTTCAACAATTGTCAATTTTCCAGTCAGTACCGGTTTTGCTGCTGTATTTTATTTCTTAACATTTTTTTATGTCATTTTGTTTTTATAAAAAATAGTAATATTTTACTATAGTTTTTATTTACAAAAAAAAAAACAAAGTAATATTTGTTTAGAAAAGTAGACTTTTTACAGCGAAATCAATTTATTCACTGATCAAATGGGGGGTCTACTAAAATATTGAATTTCTACTTGAAACGTTTTCCAAAATCATAATTCTTGTTCAAATCTTGTTATTCTCAAAACGGTTAAAATTTAACATAGTTAGGCATAGGCTTACCATACTTATATTCTACTATTGAAGAGTTTGATTTATAAACATAAAGATACGCTTTACTAAAAACTAAGTAAATTACGTTACAAAGAATGGTTTTTGTAAATATTTCTTAAAGCTCTTGGATTGTGATCTAAATATTGGTTTTTATGTGGTTAAATATTTAAAAAAGGCATTAATTGGCAAATAAATTTCTATTTCGTATCTTTTTATGTTCAGTTAAAGATTAAAACAACATACGCTTAAAGCATTAAAGGATAGCCACTTTTTTTATTTGCTTCTGAAGTATGCTGAATGAATTACTACAATACGGAAAATGACACTACGGGGACAAGTTGGTTTCAAAAAGCGAACATTTTGTTACAACAAAGATTTTCGCGGACAGAGACGAAAACCGAAGCGAACCGTATGAATGATATCAATTATAATAAAATAATATATTATAATCTTGCTCAATTTTCCCATTGCCATGAGAAAAGCAATTATTTTACTTCGACAACAGTTCTTACACAATTACTTTTCAAAGATTTTAGTTTTACTAATAAATATTTCACAGTATTTTAGAAGTGATAAATATGATTCAATTAGGCATACACAAATTACTAAATATGACGATTTTTTTAAACACGACTGTTAAAAATAACCAACAATTTAAAACAGAGAAACTGCTGTGAGCATATATCAATTTCGAACATATAACTTTAGACGTTCAAAGCAGATTGGGCTCACCTGCCTGACAGTAGTTTGGCCTCATAAACATGTATGTTCGGGGTAGTTTAGACTTACTTAGTCTACCAGTTTGACCTCAGCAATTCACACAGTACTTTGGTCTCAGTTTTTTATATGAGTAAAGTAGTTTGTAGTACCGCGCAAAGCAGTTTTTACGCTCCACTGAAAATAAGGAGGGCTACTAAATTATTGAACTTCTAATCAAAGCTTACTGTAAAATCACGGGTTTTGACAAAATTTGACTCCTAAAACGTTTGAAATTTAAAATTGATTTATATACCACACTTATTATACCCAACAATTGAAGAGTTTGATATAAAAGTGGGGCTAGGTACGCTTAAAGAACTGAGGACAACTATAAATAATGTATTTTACTAAATAGCTGTAACAAGTGTTTAGCACCCTAACAATTTGCTTTACGTGGTTTATTATTCAATAAAATGCCAAACATTTAAAAATAACAATGTATTTTGTACAGTCAATTGAAGAATAAAACAAAATAATGCTAAATGAACCATACAAAAATATTTTGATGTTAAAGTAGAATAATATATCCAACTGTCAATTAAACTGTAGTTTGATTAATATTTATTGTACGGTTTTTACAATTATTTTTAACTAAATAACATATCATTTAACATATTATGTATTGTACAAAGGTAGTGTAAGTACTGTAGCACATACAATAATAAGTTTTCTTACTAAGACAATTCCAACATATAAGTAAAAAAGCATGACAATTGAAGTAAAACTATATAACAACAAATTCTTAAGGCAACTAATTACCTCAAAACTACAGTAATTAAAAAAAATAATTGCATTGTTAATACTACACAGAACATAGTTTACTGAAGTACCTACAACTTAGAACATAGTTAACTGAAGTACAACTTATAATAATACAACAAACATATTGAAAATAAAGTAACCCCTAAATATTTTCTTAAACACCATACTGTATAAATAACAGTGACAGGGGATATAGTAACTCAGCAGCCATCTAACTAGTTCCTATGTGTAGGTTTGTTATAGTTAATTTTGTAGTAGTTAATTAATTCCTAATATTGGAATAGTTAATTACAAAAATAATATAAAAATGCATAACAAATAAAAATAAATAACAACTGTGTACAACAATTTTACAAGCCAACTAATTTACTAAAACTAGACGAGCTGGTTGAAAACATGTAATTAATTGAATAGATAGTATGATACATGAACGTAGTACATCTTGTAAAAATGTGGTAAACATATTAAAAACTTTTTTTATAAATGTTCACAAATTACCAATAAAAACATTTTATTACTTTGACATTTTTATAGCCAAGTCCATTACGATGACTACCCAAGTTGATCACGAGCTCCCAAATTAGGTCAGTGGATACTCAAGTAATTGAACATGCATTAAATTAATACAAAACCAAACCGATCAGAACATCTTATTTCAGCAATATAATAATAGTTGAACAATTTTACTTCAATACACAAGTAACGTAAAAAAAATGCAAATTTCATACAGTATAATAGGGTCTACTTATACTGTATTGATAAAAAATAAGTGCAATATGTAGGCTACGAATGTTAAGGTGATCGATTTCGGTAAACTTAAGCTTACTTTAATCGATCGCCGTTATATTTGATCAGTTTATATTAATATTGTATTAAATTCATCTACCAACACATACTATGCTAATTAAGAAAACTTTTTTAAATTAGTATTTTATTAATTCTCTTCGCATTGCACAATGTTTAAATATCACTTATGTCAAGTTTTACCGTCCTAAGTCTTCTCATTGGCTGTTCAACGGAATACACCGGAAGTGGTACGAGGTTCCCAAACACTACCTCGCCCCATGACTTCAAGTTCACAAAAGGATTGCCGCTCCGCCCCGCCCCGTCCCCCGGCTGTCATATTTTTCTGTCCTTGTTACCGTTTAGGTAAAATATTTGCTTCAAAGTTACCTTCTTATAAAATTACAAATAAATGACCTAGCATTTTTTCTACCACAACATTAATGAACTATAATAAATTAATAGTTACGACTTAACATTACTGTATTTATATTTTTTAAATAAAACAAAGGCCAATAGTGACAGTGACTTATTATAGAATTACTTATTGCTTTGGTCAAGCCGGAATTATTGAATTAATATTTTAACTGTACGCATTCGTTAATGTAGTTTAAATGATTTATTTCATAAAAATGTTGTATATAGATGATTATTACAGTATTTTTCATGATATAATAAATATTGTGCACTGTCATTACGAATAAAAATGTTATGCTTTACTTTGTAGTTAGATTATATCAGGAACCACATGGGAACGCTCATTTTAATTTAAACGAAATAAGCCATTCAAAAGTAATTAGACTAACTCTAAGTAATCAGTCTGTAAAATAATACTGATATCAGTCGTCGTAGGCCTACATTGCATCCATCGATGTTAAATTAAATGAAGGAAGGTTTTTATGAATGAAGTAGTAAAATCCATCCGCGACTAAGAAGTTCGAGGTTTCGCCACTTGGATCTCACGAATCACCGCATATTTTGGCAATAAATTAACATGCAGGCATTTGCGCGGTCCAACATTGTGGCTACAGATTTAAAGATATCGATCTGAAACCAAAACTAAATTGAAACCAGATACATTTCTGACTAAAATCGCTTTTTAAAATTTCGATAACAGCTCTAGTTTTATTTTGGCACTAGTTTGAATATCGGGTAACTTCAATAACCTATAAAATCGAAATGAAGGAGAATTCGAAAATTCTAAAAAGCGATTTGAGTCAAAAATGTCTTTATCTTTAAATAGATGTTTCATTTATAATTTTACGACAGTAAATAAGGGCAGTATCTTGGACCGCGCAAAGCAGTTTTTACGCTTCTCAGCGCGGGGGTTTAGAGCCCTCTTAATATGCAATTGATGAATGCAGTTGCATTAAATATTTATAACGCTACATAAGTTGTCTGAATCTTCCACCATGATTTCCTCTTCTTCCAGCGGAAACGCCGATAATTTAGGAAACGGCGTTGTCGCAGGGTATTCAATGATTCATATTTTTGCAGAAGCGAATTTGTTGGAGATTTCCGGCTTCCGTCCAAGTAAACACGAAGAAGCCATTACCTGTACAATGTATCGAGGCTTTAAATACCACGACATGTTATTTTCTGTATCATTGCTAGTCATGGCAGCTGAGAAGACACCCGAGAGGATTCTACTAGCGCAGAAGTATATCACCATACATGGACGAGGGAGTATACTTAGTAGTGGCGAGAGGAAGATTATATTAACAGTGTTTGGAAATCTGTTAGCTGAGTCGACATCTTCACTTCGAGAAGTAGCAGAGCGGACAGCGGTTTTAACAGGGACAAGCAGAGCGACTGTGGAGCGTATAAGGAAGGAAGCTAATGAAGGAAAACTCACAACGCCTGGTAAAAAACGACCTAGAGCGACAGGTGCCACATCAAGAATGAAAAAAACATCAGACTTCACAAAGATTGGAATCCGACGCATAGTACATGACATGTTTAGACAGAATAGACCTCCGACGTTGACATCTATTACAGAGAAAATTAATGAAGACGACAGTTTACCAGCAATGAGCAGAGCTACAGTTCATCGGTATATCACTGATTTGGGATTTGTGTACGAACGCCGGACACGACGTTCGGTGTTTATTGAAAGAGACGATCTTGTCATTTGGAGAAGGAAATATTTAACGGAGATCCGGAAATACAGACTTGAAAATAAACCAATTTTTTACCTGGATGAGACATTTTTGAATGCAGGACACACAGTGAAGCACGCTTGGAGACCGTCTTATTACAAATCCGCACGACACGCTGCGTTGGAAGGCGAAACGACTGGACTAAAGAACGTTCCAGGGCGAGGAGGACGCCTGATCGTTGTCCATATTGGAAATGAAAATGGATTTCTCAAGGAACGAAGTGATGAAACAGTTCACAATGACGTGAGGCTAATTTTTCAAGGGAAGAAAAACAAAAAGCGGCTTGGAGAGGTGGATTATCACGAAGAAATGAATTCTGCTTGTTTCGAAAATTGGTTTGAGGAGAATCTCCTGCCGAATTTACCACCCAGAAGCATCGTTGTAATGGACAATGCCTCTTACCTTTCCAGGACCGTGGAGAAATTTCCAAATATAAGCTGGAGAAAAGATGATATCCAGAAATATCTGACAAATAAAGGAGTCCGATGGTCTACTACACTTGTAAAAGCTGAACTTTTACAGTTGGCGGAACCTTTTCAAATGTCAGCTAAAAGATATGTTGTTGACCAGATGGCTGCTGAAGCTGGACACACAGTGTTAAGGTTGCCTCCTTACCACTGTGATTTGAATCCTATTGAACTGGCATGGGCACAAGTGAAGAACAACGTCACACTGCATAATGTTTCTTATAACATTCATGATGTTGAAGAAATGTTGAACAATAACATATCAAACCTGTCACCCGAAACATGGAAGAAGTTTGTGGAGCATGTGAGGAAACTAGAAGATGCACTGTGGCAAGTGGACAACCTTGTAGATAGTTTTACAGATGAAAACCGCATTGTTGTGAACCTCGGCAACTCTAGTGATTCCGAAACAGAGAGCAACAGCGAACTGGAAGAAGAGGAAATCCTGGCCGAATGCCTTCCTCCAGAGTAACATAATGAAGACAGCAGTGTACAGTAAACAAAATAAAAAATAAATAAAAATAAACAAAAACTATAAAATACAAAAAAATAATAAAATTTAAAAATAAAATAAAAATGTGATGAAGCTCTTATTGACCAAAACTTTTAATGCGGCCTCTGGCAATCTCAAGCCTGCAAAACGATCTTAATCACTTAAGTTCCGAAACGCAGAGAGAAAGTTTGTCACACATTAAATGGTAAATTCAATACACTATCTATCACCATCATATAAAGCCACATAGATACATTTACATTTTCAAAATAAAACATGTAATTTTTAACGATGATATATTGAAAAAATATATCATTAGCTTTAACACTGAAAGTCGGCCGATTAACATGGAACAAACACACAATTGTTTGTTTTTTGATGACTAAAAATACAGTATAACGCTTTTTCTAAGAAAACGCATTTATTACATTTTCAAATTTATCCCTTACTTTTCCGTGTTTAGGTGGTTCATTCGGCGACGCGTAACTAGTGGGATTTACTCGCCGGCCCGGCCCGGCCATTATCCTGGTCTACCCCTCCGGTCAGGTAGCTTGCCTCAACTTAGGTTGAGACACCCTTTACCAACGTTTTGTGAGGAAACTATAGTATATTACAAAAAACATTTATATGACACTTTTTGAACTCAATTTGATTGTTAATTTTATTATGTCATTAGATGTTGAGTAAACTAAATATTAGAGCTTCAGTCAAACAAATACTTCAACTATGCAAACAGATTAGCGTTTTCACATCAGCCATTTTGAAATTTTTCTAAATTATGAGAAATAAAAAATGAAATTTCACAGCAGTTTGTGTAACAAAGGTTTTAATAAATTCTTACAATATCTTTAAAAAGGCAATAAAATACGAAAACCTATCAAAAATAGAATTTTTCGAACAAAATTAGGAATTTAACGATTTTTTGCGTAGTTAATATCAAAAATACTTTTTTTGATTCATACTTAAATGGGAGGTACTATTCCAAAAAATTACATTTTTTCGACAAAACTCAACTTTACAGACTTTTTGTGAGGAAACGATAGAATATACTGGAAAAGTATATTAAACATTGTGTACACAATATATATATATTTCATTTGATGTTATATAAACTAAATATTACAGCTTTAGTAAAACAAACACCTAAGTTGTGCAAACAGGTAAATGCTTTCTCGTAAGCCATTTTAAATTTTGTCTAGGTTATGAAAGGGCCAAATAAAATTTTATATAATTTTGGTAACTGGGAAATAAAGTTAAATAGTATGTAACGTTTTAAGTTTTTATCATCTTTTAATCATACTTAAATGAGAGGAACTATTAAAAAAGATCATGTGTTTTCAACTAAACTCAAATTTACCGACTTTTTGTGAGGAAACAATAGTATATAACACAAAAATGTATAGGATACTTTTTGTTCATAATTTAATTGATATTTCAAATATTTAATTAGGTGTTATCTAAACTAAATATTACTGCTTCAGTAAAATAAAAACCTCAACTGTGCATTTTTCTTGTCTTTTTTTGCTTGTGCATTTTTTTCTCAGGTAAGCTTTTTCTTGTCAGCTATTTTGAATTTTTCTGGGTTATGTACAGTGAAAAATAAATTTTTGTTGCACTTTTCTTAACGGGTTACTGAAGGTAAATAGTATGTAATAGTTAAATGGGAGGAACTATTTTAAAGAAAATCGCTTTTTTCAACAAAACTCAACTTTACCGACTTTTGAGAAAAACTATAGTATACACCACAAACATATACATAACACTGTTTGTATAGAATTTAATTGATTGTTTGAATATTTCAATAGATATTATCCAAACTAAAATTTATGGCTTCAGTAAAACAAAAACTTAAACTCAGCAAACATGTCAGCGTTTTCATATCAGCCATTTAAAATTTTTCCTAGGTTATGAAAAGTGAAAAATCAAATTTAACAGCAGTTTTGATAACAAAGTACAATAGGTAAATTGAAAGGTTTTAAGTATGTTAAGTTATCTTAATAAGGTAATAAAATACGAAAACCCATCAAAAATAGAATTGTTTGAACGAAAAGTTAAATTTAACGATTTTTTGGTTATTATCAAAAATACAAAAAATGTCTTCTAACCAAAATTTTAGGTAATTTTATGCCAATTCTGGAGTATGCTGTCGGATTTGATCTACAACCAACAGTTCAGCCACAATCAAGCTGTAATGCCACAATCAGCCACTCTGCACAAAGGTAAAAAAGTGCATCCGCCATTTTAAATTTTTTGGAGGTTAAATTTTTGGTTTTCAGAATTTTCCCATCAGTTACTTAGTAAAACTCATAAGTGTGCCAAATTTCAAGTTTTTAGCTCATCTGGAAGTGGGTTAGAATTTGTATATGTGAGTGAGTCAGTCAGTGTTGTAATAACAGTTACACATGCGGCTTTATAGATATTAGATAAAAGGCTTTGTCCTGGCTGACTGACTCAAAATCAACGCATATCCTAAACCACACAATCTACAGGGCTGAAATTTTTAAGAAATACACTTTTGTAGAGGCCCATTATGAAAGGATTTTAGGAAATTTCACTCCTAAAGGGTAGAAACAAGTTTTATTTTTCCCATAAGATAACATTGGCAATTAAATTAGCTCGAAACAACTGTTATACGAAAACAACATATTTAAGCATCATGTACCTTTTTAAAAGGATTTAGGAATTGAACACAACATACTGTACTATGATAATAGAGAATTTACGGGTTTGAGGCCGAATGTTCTTTCCATAGGTGTCCAGATTTGGTTTTTGACACCCGCTGCATTACTCGTTGTCACAATTTCATTGTACATCCGTTAAATAGTACTTAAATAAAGCTTGAAATAAATAAATCAATTATATGACAAATAGTTTATCTTTATATAACTTTTATTTCTAAAACATAAACCTTAAAAACACCATTAAAAAAAAGCAAGCAAAAGGCTAGATTTACTGACGCTACGCGGAAAAACAACTAAAAGAAGCATCACATAAATATAAAATTAAAACCCCTCAAGATAACAGATTTAGAGGTGGCAAAATACACTAAAACACATCCTGATGTACATAGAGCTGCCGTGGCCAAGTACACACAAGAACATCCTGATTTGAATAGAGCTGCTGTGGCCAAGTACACACAAGAACATCCTGATGTACATTGAGCTGCTGTGGTCAAGTACACTCAAGAACATCTTGATGTACATAGTTTTCAAAAATATATAGTAAAAAAACCCCTGAAGAAAGTCGAAAATGCACAGGTAAACAAGATTCTACTAATGCAAAATGAATTTCGAGGCGCTTACTTTTCTGGAAAACAATAGAATTCTAGAAGGTTCAGGTTTTAATTACAACTCTCATTTAAATTATGATTCAGGTAAAAGCATTATTCTGAGCCCTATGTAAAATGACTGCAAGTTTTGTAAAGCACTTAAATAGAAAGACGAATCAGCAGGTATGTGTTGCAATTCTGGAAAAGTTCAGTTACGTTCACTTTTGCCATTGTCAGAACCGCTTAACAGTCTTATATTAGGAAACCATCCTGAATATAATTATTTCATGAATGAGTGAGGAAATATAATGCCTGTTTACAAATGACATCTTTTGGATCAACAACTGTTGTGGAGGGAATTTTTATGCCAACGTTCAAAGTTCAGGGCCAAGTGTATCATAGTATAGGAAGCTTGATTTCAGCTTAGACAGATGACGCTAAATTTCTCCAAATCTATTTCATCATTGAGGATGATAGGTAAGTCAAGCTTAGATGAGGAAATTTTCCTGAAGTGAACCAAAAACTGGTACACCAACTGCAAACAATGTTGCATGAAAACAACGTCTATGTTAGAGAGTTGAAAAGTACAATGAGTAAAGTAAGAGTGAGTCAACAGTTTGAAGTGGTAAATCATGCAAACAGGAAGCCTAAGAAATCACACGTTGTATGTTACAACAGCCCAGTAGCAAATGAAGTAGCTTTAGTCATGGTGGGCCAGGAGTTTGAAAAGCGAGATATTGACTGCAAAGTTACGACAATAGTTTAAAACGGATTAATGAACTGCACAGAGCTTATGACACCTTGCAATAAAACACTACCATTTAATAAAATATCCCGTAGCGAAGCACGGGTACATGGCTGGTAGTATATAAATAAATTAAACCTTAAAACGCAGAATTCAAATATATCGCATGAGTACAATTGCCCATAACGCGGTATCCATATACTTACACTAGTCGATATTTATAAACTTATATTAAATTAAATAAGCAGCAGCGAGCTCTACAGTTCAAGATCAACACTATTTTTAGGTTGTTATTCGGTTATAAATCATGTGAACTGGTTACTAGGCAACGACTGTAATAAATATGCTGTTTTTACTAATCACTGCCATTTTTTAATTTACAGCTAGCACTCGATGCGTATATATGCCGAACGTGAAGACAGACGACGTGCCGCTCAGAGCTCAGTCGCTTGTTGAGTGTTCCAAACATAATTACTAACCTTGTTTAAGTAAATAACTTTTATAACTCATACTTTACTATATATTTTTTCCAGTATCATTAAAGTTATAAATTATTTTATTTTATTATTAAATAGTCTAGTTTTATTCTTTAGGATAGTAAATATTTTCACAATGACCAACCCGGACGATTTAGATTTTGATGAATAAAAATGTAAAAAATGTGTATCATAGTTATATATTAATTTTTCAACCTTGCAATAAACTGGTTAAAATAGAAAAAAAACATTACTTTAGAAAAAACAAAAATTATATAAGTTCAAAATATCTAGCGTTTATTGAAAAATTACAAACAATCACTCAGCACTTTAAAAGGGTCAACATTTTTATTTTATGAAAGCTAACAACATGTCATTTCATTTTATATAGGTTTTGTAAAATAAAAACACATTTTTAAAGATCTTATTTTGTGGATTTCTTTTATAATAATGAATTTAATTTTTTAAAATTCATAGTAAAGTTGTACTAATGAACAAATACATAATTAATCAATAAAAAAAATATATTTTTATATTTTTACAAAGAATATCTTTAGATAGGCCTATATTTACAAAAAAATTAATAATTATTTTCATTCTGTATGAGAGTATACAAAAAAAATATTACCATTAATGTAATTTTTTTTAATGTGAGATTCAACATACAATAACAGAAAAATGAGAAGCTTTTTCAAAAATACTTATCAGACCTTTTTTAAAGTACTTTCAATTTATGTCCTTATTAAAGTTTATAAAACAAAAACTAATAAAGTTACGATGAAAACAGTCAGCATAAAAACATTTTGAAAAAGAAATTAGCAATAAAACCGAAGCCATTAATAGTATAGTTTTATCAGAATCCAACTACAATTTTCCTTATTTATATTGTCAGTTATAAGTTTCAGGAGATTGAGTAATTCTAAAAGAATACTTTAAAAAGATAGAAACAATTGAAAAAACAAAAAAAATTGAAATTAAAATTTTAAAAATTGCCTTTGTGTTTAAAAAATTCCAACATTAATGAATATACGTGAAAGGAAGAAAGAAAGAAAGAAAGAAATTTTATTTCCCAAATACATATATATACATACATTTACTACAATATTTCATTGGTAAAGTGAGAAATATTCAATTCCTCCCAGGCTTTGCCTGTTTGGAGGCTTTTTTAAAATTCGACAATTGAAATATTTTTCAAACGGCATCTACAAGTACAATATAATATAATATAACTATTCTTATATTTATTGAGTATAATCAATATTATAAGGTTGTTAGTAAAAATAATTTAGCATTTTTCCACTGAATATTTATATTTTTTCAAATTGTTGTAGCATGAAAACGAAATAAGATTTGGCCGTTCAAACCCTTGCCTCCTCTACTAAAAGTGCTCATTTCGAGCCTTACAACTGACATTTTTTTTAAAGATTAAGGTTAAAAAAAAAACTAATTTAACTTTATGTTAAAGTTTATAAAATTCGTTTTTGTTAATATTTGAATGAAAGGGTAGTTACACCTTAAAAAACCATCAAACTAATTTTATAATATGAAATGATGAATTTTTAATGTATTCAAACATAAAATTATATTATTAAACACTTTGAGATATTTTTTGTCAAAATGTTAATACAAGGGTAGTTATGAAAAAACAAAAATATATAGTTTTGCTGTGTCCTAATGAACCTGATTTGTTATTATATTAAATCCTTGTAACTAAATAAAAAATATCTATTGAATCTTTTCTTGATCCATGACAACCCTACTAAGATTATACTCTTTTAAAAGGATAAGGATGTAACTTCCTGCTTTAGCTCCAGTTCCAAAAACTTCTAATAATGCTAAGAATCTTTTATTAGCGCATTAATTATCAAATATTTATGAAGTTAGCTTAATGAGGTTGTAACTTAATTCACTTACATGAGCAGTTCAACCAATCGTCTACACACACCAGCATCAATAACGGCTTGAATCTTATCATTAGGTCCATCACTGAGGTAGCTCAGAGCCCAACAAGCATCAGCCAATACATCAGCGTCTGAATGGAACAGCAAACGTGATAGTACCGGCAAGCAGGGTGACACCTTAGCAAAGTTGGGTGCAGGGTTCTTACCTCGACACAGATTTGATAGAGCCCATACAGCATTTCTTACCATTGTTAATCGAGATGACTTGCCTAGTAACCTGCACAAGAAAAAGTAGCAAACTCAGTAGTATTAAACCCAACATTTTTGGCACATTTGTTCAGTAGTAGATATGTTTAGAGAATAAAAAAGTTTATTCATTTTGTTTTATTAGCCTCCAGAACTGTTATATTATAGAAATAATACTGGTTAAATTACCTTTTTTTTCTGTCTTAACAGTTCTTCAATCACAATCTGCTATGTACATTTCGAAGCATAAAGCTTCATCATCAGGCTTCCAAAAATTCACTGTTTAAAACATTAAAACACTAAAACATTTAAACATATTAAAAATGAGTATAACATATTAAAAATGAGTATAACACATTTTTAATATGTTTAAATGTTTTAGTGTTTTAATGTTTTAAACAGTGACTTTTTGGAAGCCTGATGATGAAGCTTTATGCTTCGAAATGTACATAGCAGATTGTGATCAAAGAACTGTTAAGACAAAAAAAAAAGGTAATTTAACCAGTATTATTTCTATAATAAAAAAGTGTTATGAATAAACTTATGGAAATTTACTTTGCTTTTAGAATTATTTTACTTAACCATTGTTGTAAAACACTTACATATAAAAAAGCTGTTATATAATATTTAAATGGGTACAGAGTAACAAAAGAATTATAAATATAAAATACAAGTGAACGTCACACAACTCAAATTCATTTCAATATAAGTACAAAATGTTCAAGTATTATGGTGATCAACGCTTACCTACCTCAAACAACATGCATTCATTCAGAAAAGAAATGAATCCATTCAGCAGTTTTTGGAGATTTGATAAGTATTTCAATTTCCGTCTACCAGTCAGGCTGGTCATGTCTAAAATATCTTAACAGTCAGTGTAAGGTATTGTTTTAAAAGTGATGGGCAGTTTTTATTTTGGACTTAAAATCCCTAATATTTTGGTTGTAAATATAACTTTCTCTGTAATAACAAACAATAATAATGCGAACAATTTTTAATTGGCAATAGTATTAATAAAACGGTATTACAAGTACTAAAACTAATCATAAACATGCTGAAGAATGTTTCTGTAATATATGATAATGAAGAATAAATAAATTAGTAATAAAGAAACAAAAATAACATCTAGTTAATATGCTTGGAACTTTAAATTTCCAGAGGTCAGACTTTTCAGTTAAATGTGATTAGCTATAGTTCTTTACTGACAAAGTACAAACACCTACAAGCACTTTTAATCCAGTCGTACTTGTACCTTTTCTCTTCTTGAATGCTCGTGTCTCCATCAACAAAATCTGGTCACCAACATATTAACGAAAGCCTTGCTCTCACTGGCGTAACTGAGCTTAGCTACACATTTTCTCCATGTCAAGTTACCTACAGAATTGAACTATTACTCTTCAAGTAGCGATGGAATCCCGGTGGACTTTGTCAATCATGTTATCCTACAAATTGAAGTTTATCACTCTTACCATGTTCTTGACAACCTCAATATTTTCCTGAATGAAATGGAAAAATTACTTTGTTGTACAAATTATATAATGATTGGCGAGGTTAGGACTAAAAATTCCTCTCTTAGTATTGTTAGATTGAATGCTTAGTAAATTCAACAGCTGAAAGTTGCTCCATTACTGTTGCATTTTCTTAAGTAGTAATCTATTCAATATCATTGTTATGCTGCATTATTTTGTCCTAGGACCCACCCAACTGAGTTATACAACCTGTATTTTGTTTTAAATAGTTTTTATTTATTTATTTATTATTATTTTTTTTTTTTGTGCATTTAGGAATTACTGTTATCATAGTTAGTTTAGATCTAGGCTTACAGGGATTTTATAACTAATATTGTAAATATAATCAGTTTATTTCCATAAATACTGTGTAGTGTGTTTATATATTTTGTCTTAAATTTTATAAAATATTTATCTCAATTATTTTACATTTCAAACTGTATTTATAGTGTGTGTGTTACCAGTTAAATAGAGTTACTACACTAATAATGATAAATAAGAGTCAAATGTATTCAAGGCAAACAATCTTGTAATACTTTTTTCACTATGTAATTAAAAAAAAAAAAAAAAACTAGGGAACACCCCTGCACACTTTGCGAGCCAACCCCGTTGTCACTTGCAACCCTACAATATTCAAAAACTATTTGTTTACAACACTTATAAATACTTTAAGATCTTGTTTTATTTATGTTACGTTACTCCTACATTTTTTACTGTCATTTATAATTTTAGTCATATCAAACAGAAATAAAGTTTCTGGTTGACTTGTCATATCACTGGTTCTAATGCTATTGTTGCATGTTGACCTGGTGGCATTTCTCACCCGTAGCAGAACACAGAGCCTTATCTTTATTTCATGTAACCTTGAACCAAGCTCCAATAATAGAAAGAAAAAAAATTATCGGATTATGAATTAAAATTAACAAAATTGTTAAATATTGTTATTTTAGTGCACTACTTACAAAACACCTACACAGACATTAACATCAACACATGCACATGAAATATTCATACGAATTACAGACACAAAATCATAAATAAAACTCAAATTTCACAACAATTTTAAATAGCCTTAGCAACATACAAGTTCAGTCAGTAGACATGTTATTGTATGTTGCTACTGAGTGGATTACTACTGAGTAAAAATCAAAACCATAATAGGATTTTCTGCTCATCCCAAATTACTAGGATATAACCCATTTCAGATCGACAAATTCAAATTAAAATAGGGACACAAACATAATGGACCAAAAGAACTGAACTGTAAATAATGAGAATAGTTTTACTAAATCACAACAGCATGCTCAAAGATAAGCAGTAGAGCATCAGCTGACAAAGCATTAGTGGCACAGTGCTGTAACCCAGCTAGCTACTGGGGGACAAAGTGCTGAGGAGATTGTAGGCGATATGTTCTATGCTCAGTCCTCTTAATACCGACACAGCATCCGCTCAATGGTTGCCATCAACGTGAACACAACTAAAGAAGTCTGTAATGTCTATTGTGGATGGTAGTCAAGGTTCAGATGTTGTGTAGGGAGGAGAACTGAGTATCAGGCTTGTCAGTTAGCTACAAATCAGACCAACACTACATAAATGTCTCTTTCTGAGGAACAGTCAAACCTTAATAACAATGATTACAATCGTTCATCTACACTCATTTGCCTCTCATATTCGCCCATATCTTGAAGATCGGCATCTTACTGAAGAATGATGAATAATGAACAAAATAGCTTATTGTACACTTTAGTCATATAGAGCTGTAATCATCTGTATCAGTCTAGCATTAGCAGCAACATTTTTTCTTTGCAGCTACTTTTCTTTAGACTTATGCATGTGCTATTGTTATTTTTGGTTATTACAGGCAAGATAAATTATGGCTTGGGGATACTCAGCATTCACTTTAGTGAGTCAATCACTGCTGTGGAAGTACTTAATAAGACTACTTCAAAACAAAAACTTGTAGTAATAAATCTAAGCCAGTTTCTTATTTTTTCATTACTTTCATCACTGGTTTCAATAGCTTGGAGACCAAAAAAGGATTCAAAATGCTTAGTAGTGATTAATTTCATGACTTCCAAATTTACTTGGGATTGAACAAAAACCCCCTCCTCCTTCCCCAGCAAATATAACTCTAATATAAAGCTGGACTGGGATCATTGATTGACATAAATGTTTACCCACTTTGCAGTGTCGTCAAATTTTCAAATTTGGACTGATTGTAGATCTAACCATGTCGACCCCCAAAAATGCAGTAATTTTCACAATTCACAATTCCAATAAATAGGGGTTGATTTAAGGAGTTGAAAATTGAAATTTTCCCATAAGAATACCATCCTGGTTGACTTCACAGTAGAAAACATGATTTCATTCCAACAGTCGTTTAAGCAATAAAACTAATTTTAAGGTATACATGTTGCATATCGCTTTTACAGAAAGAAACAAGGACTATAACAGCAGCAGTTTATTGTATCGTAGTTGTGACAAACACGTTATAAAATTATGAAAACCTCATTTTAATTAATTAATAAACCGTAACATGACATTTTTGAGCACCCAGTACATTTTTATTTTTTGGCCAGGTAAGTTTGAACAGCGTAAAAAAGTGTTGTAATTAACTAAAGTAATTAATGAATTCAACCATAAATACTGTGCGAATTGTAGTTTCTTTACAATAGGACTTAAAAGTCAAAACCTTGCATTGTTGACGTAGGGAGTGAAGCCTTTATTTTGTTTCTATTTTTATGTCAGATCAAATTTATATTTTAAAACCATAGTTTTATAAAGCGTAAATTTATATTTTCTACAACTTTGAATTTTAATGTTGGTTTCTACATATTATATGTTTTTTATAGTTATTATTATTAGAGTATAAAAAGTAACTAATTTTGTATAGTAATTAATTTGTTTCACAATTATTGTTCGTTTTTAGGTTCTGGACATGGAATAAAGTTAGGATTTTATTGACACCCCATATTTAAACATGGAAACAAATGTTTAAAAGCCAATGTTGTGAGGTTAAAGGCCAATCTTATTCAAATTCAACAAGGATAGTCCAAATTTATAGGACCTTGATCAAATTGGGTAGGAACCATGAGCAGCGTAGGTGATCACCTTCTGTATTTTGAAGTCAATTATCTCACTATAGCATTTGGGAGAGTAATTTATGAAATATATGAATTATCAATCTAACCATTTCCAAATTGTTTGTTAAATGAATGATAAAAGAAATAGTCAAGCATATTTTAGTAGATACATAAAAAAAGTAAATACAACAAAACAAATTATTCATGTGTATGTGTTTTCAGATATTCTTATGTATAATGTACTTTTTCAATTATAATAAGTTATAATTTCAGTTTAAACTGTAATTGGACTCAAATTTTATAAATTCTGTTTATAAAATTTGAGTCCAATGTATTGAGGACTTCTGTTAAAAAAGCTGAGGTGATGAGCCGCAATTCTGATATTTGTGTGGTTTATTGTATTATAGTTATGGGACAATATATTTAATTTAACCCTTTCAGTGCCGTAGCGTCGACATAGTCGACGATGTAATTTATGCATAAATTGCCGGCGTCGACCCGGTCAACGATCCATATTTTTGTAATATTTCATATAGCATGTATTCGATTGACTTGGTTAACGATCCACCGTATTCAGAATGAATCGATCATTCGATTAGTATCGTTTTCATATTTCTTTCTTTTACGCCTTTGAATTGGTTATCGACAAAAAAGATGACAATGACAGTTGTCAGCTGGTGTTGATTCAGAAGGCAGTCAGTAGAATACACGAATATTATCCAGTTCTTTTTGTTATGTTTGAT
Organism: Stictocephala bisonia; assembly: GCA_035578905.1. Classification (NCBI taxonomy): domain Eukaryota; kingdom Metazoa; phylum Arthropoda; class Insecta; order Hemiptera; family Membracidae; genus Stictocephala; species Stictocephala bisonia. The sequence continues at coordinate 249,177 of JAQJVL010000358.1, forward strand.
AATGTTATGTCTGTTCTTACTAAAAGTAATTTGTAATACAGTTTTATTTTGCTATTTTGAAACATATTATTTGTAATAGTCACTATTATATCAAAGGATAAATATTTGTTGTGACTGTTTATTTGGTGATAGTTTATATTGTTGGCAACTGAGAACGTAAGTTCATTTTTAAATTCTGTAAATAGTAGTATAAGTGACCTTTATTTGATTTATATATTAGAACATTTTATGTTTTTGTATTAGTTTATGTATTAGAACAGATTTATGAATTTAGGATACATAGTATTTTTTATAACAACGTTTTTTCCACCAAGTTACAGAAATGTGACGAAAAATGACTTTACACTGTTTTGTTTATATTGATCAATCAAGTCAAATATAAAACTGTAAATTTATGTTATACATGAATTTTGTTTGTTTTGTTATCGGTCTTTTACATGGTATTAAAAAAAATTCTATGCATATGAAAATTCAGTTCAAACTTAGCCGGCGTGGTGGCTCAGTGGTTAAGGCTTCGGACTGCGGAGGGCAACGTCCAAGGTTTGAATCCCCACTGAGCCAACGGTCGGTACTTCACTCGTTGATTAAAGTTCACGCACAGGCTTGCAAACCCATGTAAACTAGCGAGTGAAGTAAAAAAAAGGAAAAAAAAGAATAGTTTTGTAAATTTTCTTTTTTTACTTTTGATTATTGTTTTTTTTAAATTATTATTTACCTTTCATAAATTGTCTGATTACTAAACGTATTTTGTAGAGAATTTACAAATTAAGACAACATTTATGAATTTAAGGTACATCGATTTTTTTCAAGAACGTTTTTCCGAAACCCTTGTAAATTTGTGACAACCCGGCAATTAAATCATAAGCTGCAAAATATGAGGCATGTTTTTTAAGTACATACCGTTTTAGAATAAAATTAAAACCAGTTAAGTATTAGTAATAAAATTATTTTATTATGAAAGCATGTACTTTAATATATTTTTCAACATAATTTCCATCAATACTGAGGCAATTGCCATATAGTAAAACCAGCTTTTTAAAACATTCCTCAAAAAATCAGCCACCTGACTGGACAACCACTGCAGCACGGTTGTTTTGAAATCATCGGTGTCGTTGTGGTGTTTCCCACATTCCAGATGCTTCTTTAAGTTCAAGAATAAGTGGAAGTCACTAGGTGCAAGATCAGGGCTGTATGGCGGATAATCGATTTGTTCCCAGCCAAATGATTGGGGTCAGTTCTTAGTTTGATTTGCTGCGTGAGGACGGGCATTGTCATGAAGCAAAATGATACCGGCACTTTTGTATTGAATAGCTCTACGAATTTCTAAATGTCTCACAGAAGCGGCGTTTATTGCTTCACCTAGAGCCAAATATTCAACCAGCAACATTCCTTTCATGTCCCAGAAATTTCTTTTTGGTGACACATGATTTTTTGGTCAGTATTGTTTATTTTAATATTAGGACTGTGGATCAGTCAGTGCTATTTGTTATCGTTTCTATATCAATACAGTCTAAATTTCATTTTAACGTTGCTTTGTGAGGGTAAGAGGGATGCGTAGCAAGTGGAGGGGTGAGCCGTGCATGTCAATTCCAATGGTGTGACCTTTCAACCAGACAAGTGGACACTTGCAGTCTTGTCTTTGCTTCTCAAACTCACGTCGTTTCAGCAGTGCTATCATTTTCGTGTGTCGTGTCGTGTCTGTGGTGGCGGAGCCAAAGAGTGTGACGGGATCGTGGCAGCAGAGGGAGAATCGTCACCAGGATCACGTGAATACAGATTTATGTCGCCAGAGCATTCTAAGTGTAAAGTGTGGCTGGAAGAAGCCACTCAACCCTGGACCTTACTGTTCTACTTCGCAAAGCAAGGTACTGTGTTGTCACTTTTATTAATTCAAAAACAGTTTTCAAGTATTTCTGGGTTTCATACTTGGGCCGTTCCACACTCCGCATTAAAAAAGTGCAATGGAAATTACAGTAAGATGTGTAGCATAGTGGGGATTTGTCACCAGAATTTTTTTAGATTCTTCTTAAATTTCTTAATTTCTGGTTCATTTTTAATATCAACAGGCAAAGCTGTAAAGAATTTACTTCCCATTTGAGAGGGTTTTTTGTTAAAGAAAGCTGAATTGTGTTTAGATATATTGATATCATTTTTCCCCCTTGTGTTATAGGAATGTATATCTGATCTAAAAATTAAATCATTAGGGCTGTTCTTTATGTACAATATACAGTCAAATATGTATTGGTCATAAACTGTTAGAATTTCATGTGAGGTAAAATGCTTTCTTACGTGATCATCATGTCTAAGTTTTAACATTATCCTTATAGCTTGTTTTTGTAATAATAGTAATTTGTCCAAGTTATAATTACATGTTCCCCCATACACACACAAACCATAAGCTAAGTGAGCATGAATTTGAGCGTAGTAAATAGATTTTAAGTAGGGAGATTGCCTAAAAATGACATATGTTTAAGAGTATACAGTCCTGAGTGTAATTTTGTAAGTATTTTTTTTATATGACCGTTCCAACTTAAATGTTAATCAATCTCTAGACCCAAACAGTTTGTGTTAACTATATTACTAATATTTATATCACCTACATTAATGTTTGGGGAAAACATTTTTTTGTTCTGTCTCGTTTGAAAAAAAAAAATAAAATTTGTTTTGTCAATTTTTGAATACAATGAATTATTTTGAAAAAATTCTTGAATTTTTGAAAGGTATTTAGACTTTTACCTGAAACGATTTAATTTGAATCGTCAGCATAGAGTACAATTTTACTTTTGGTATAAGAAATTTTCTCTATTAATGATGGAAATCCCTGTAAATAACAAATAAACAAAAGAGGACCAAGGATGGAACCTTGAGGAGACCTTGCTTAGTACTTAATTTTGTTGAATTGATTTTGACTGATTTTTGGTTTATTGTGGAAGAAATTTCTACGTATTGAAATCTATTAAAAAGATAAGATTTTAACCAGTTCAAGGCTGTACCGTGAATACCCAGTGATACCAGTTTTTGTAACAATATATCATGGGAAATAGTATCGAAGGCCTTAGAAAGGTCCATGAAAATACCAATTGGTTTCTCGCCACTATCAATGGCCTCTATTAATGATTCAACAAAAGTAACTAAAGCTGTTACTGTAGATTTTCCTTTTCTAAAACCATTTTGTTCTTAATCAAAAAAGTTGTTCTCTTCTAAATATTTAGCTAATCTATTATGCATGGTTTTTTCAAAGATTTTTTATATTGAAGGAAGTAGAGATATGGGGCGATAATTATTTGGGTCTTTTTTACTTCCTTTTTTATGAACTGGTATGACTTTGGAAATTTTAAGTTCTTGAGGGAAGGTTCCAGATATGAAAGAAGAATTTATTAGATGTACTAGGGGCTTAAGAAGTTGATTAATTGAGAATTTAATCAATTTAACAGGGATTTCCTCATATCCACTTGACAATTTATTTTTGAATGACCTAACAATGTTCAGAATTTCTATTTCGCTTACAGGATGGCAGTAGAAAAGTGAATGAGGATTTGATTGGAGTAGGTTGACGTTACAGTGTGTACTATAGCATGTGTCAAGATTGACATAATTTTTTGATAAACATTGTGCTACATTATTAAATTTAGAATTAAAAGTATCACTTATGATATGTGGATCAGAGATTTCCTTTCCATCCTCTATTAAGGTTATTGGTTCATTATTGTTTTCCTTTCCATTAGATGTTTCATTATAAATGATATCCCAAGTTGTTCTACCAATGTTCATTGACCTATCAATTTTACTATCATAGTATTTTTTTACACTCTAACAGTTTAATTTAAACTGTCTATTCCTACTAATAACATCTTGATGTAGTTCTAAATCTTTAGAGGTCCGAGCTTTTTCGAATGATTCAATAATTTCCCTTATTTCATTTTTTAGGTCATCAGTAATTCAGTGATTTTTACGTGTAGTTTTTTTTTTTTTTTTATTAATTTACAAGGAAAGACTAAATTGAAATAATAATTTAAGATATTACAGAATACTGCATATTTTTGGTCAACGTTTGCATTGAAAACCTGGAGCCAATTTTCTTTGGTTAATAGTTTGACACATATAGACATGTTTGCTTTTGGGAAATTTCTACTGTTAACAAATGAATTTTTAGACGATTTTTGTGGACTTTTATTATTTATATTAAAAACCTCTAAGAGCTGTCCATCGTGATCTGAAAGGGCAGTAATAACGCCTGAAGTTTTAAATTGGAAAAAATTAATATTTGTAACAAAATTATCAATACATGATGACGAAGTAGGAGTTACCCTTGTGGGAAAATTTACGAGATGTCTCATTCCGTGACTTTTAAGGACATTTTTCAAATCACTAGATTTTAAAGAATCTAACATGTCAATGTTAAAATCCCCTGAAATAATAACATTTTTTCTTTCTTTAATAAAATTTCTAGAGGTAAGTTAAGTCTATATAAGAATTCAGAATTCTTTAATTGTGGCTTCCTATATACTCCTGCCAATACTATTTTCTTGCCATCAAATTTAAACTTAGCCAGACAACACTCATATAGCTTATCCTCACATAGAGCTTCTACATCTTTACAAGCCAACTGTTTCCCCTTCAATGCTGACTCTGAAAGGATCACCACCCCCAGTAGTGGTGATTCTAGCATAATAACTTGTTATTGAGTAGCCTTTTAATTTAAAGCTAATGAGTTCTGCATTAGACATATTGTGTTATGTTATAATTATTATATTAGGTTTAAGTTCATCTAAAGTTATTTCTAATGATAGTTTGCTGCTTTTTAAACCCTGAATATTTTGATTGAAAAATGTATAACTTGGTTATTTTGGTAAATTTATTAAATTATTTATTGAATTTTGTTGAGAGCTATCTTGGCGGCTGATGGTGAATTGTTTGGCAGTTTAAAGGGAAAACATTGGTAACAAGACTGTTATTTAAGATCTTACAGTTAAAATCGTTACAATCTTCATTGCATAATTCTACAACAGCGATTTCAACAAGAGGTGCTTCTTTCTCAACACTTTCACTTGAGTGTGTCATAGTGTCAGTCTGTTGTGTGGTACTCTGCTTTAAGATCACTTTCACATCACTAACACCATTACTTTCCCGTTGCTTACTAAGTTGTGGTCCATTTGGAAGTGGGTCTTGGTTGACATAGTTGACTCTGGAAACAGCCTCTGCGTAGCTCACGTTTCCAGAATCAGTCACTGGTAAAGTCATGGGCACATCAACCAAACTGCTACTGCTTCTCGTAGGTTGATATTCATCAGACAGTATACATTTTTTACAGTTATCAATTTCTGCTTTCAGTTGTTTGACAAAGTCAGTGTAAGACAGGAGATTTCTCAACACTCTGGTGGGCAGTTCATTATGGATCACTATTTTTACATTGGCTCCAGTGTTACAGTGAAATTTAGTAATGTTGGCAGCAAAGTGTTCAGGTGTAATAAGGTCCCTTATACAGCCCATGGGGGAACAGTACAGTGTTTTAAGACCATTATACTTGAAATCCTGAGTAAGCTGCTGGAAAGCTAAATTGTAATTTTCAGTGGTAGGCTTCTGGAAAAATTTAGCCTTTGTAACAAGGCCATAAATAGTTGCTCCATCACCAACCTTCTGAGAAGTCAAGTTAGTGTTTATACATTCTTTTACTTGAGGTCTACCAAATTTCCTACGAAATGTCAAAGCTACGTATATTTGTTCCTCAACACTTGAAAGAATGAAATTCTCAAATTACAATTCCTTCCTGCGCGAGTCGGCGGAAGACTGGTATGAAAAGAGTATGAATAACATCCCGATACGTCAAAAGTGCATCAATCATGATGATTGTTAAAAAAAATAGCTAAACGTCAAAGATTTCAGAATCTGTAATTGGTTTTGCAATAAAATTATGTTTATTAGGTGAAAAAATATTGAAGACCTTAATCAACAGACAACCTTCGTATAACAGTTGTCAGTGACTATGTACAACTCACGAGGCTTACTGCGGTACTTGGCCTGCCCTTGTCGTAGAGGGGATGCCAGTCCCACTTTTGTATTCCTCCACATGCGACTGATATCTTAGTTCCCTGTTGCGCTTGCATCACCTTCCTGTGTAAAAAAGTATTTATTTTCGTTTCCTTCGTTGTTTGTTTATATTTATTATTACAACCAATCAGAGAGGTCTTTTTTTCATTTTTAACTAAAACCTCTTATTGTACTCTTCACTAGGAGGATGAGGCTGGATGACCTATATTGCCCACTATGGGAAGCACAGTGCTAGGAGCTTCAGGGTCGGATAATTATCTGGGGGTTACTCTTGATGCTAAACTAAACTGGCCCTCTTTATGTTATGCTGCAGTTGTCTGGTGGTCAGCCAAGGCACAAAACAGTGCAAGGCTAAACCTACATAGATGCCAGAGAATGGTGTGTCTGGGAAGTATAGGCACCATCAGAATAACCCCATTGGCGGCGATGGAGGTCTTCACTGAACTCAAGCCAATATTACCGTTTGTAAAGGAGGGGGCTTGTAAAGCAGCCTTTAGAATAAGGGCGTCAAGGCTGGTTGTCTGGCCAACCGGGCCTCCATGGTGAAATACTATCAAGGGACATTGGTCTGGGCTCGCTGCTTGCAATGGGGACAGACTCAATGATACATAGGGTACAGATTTGACAGACAGATTAGGGCTTTCCTTCCAAGCAGAGATGAGTGGTTGGGGAGTGACGAGCCAGTACATGTTAAAGAAAGCGTCTGGTTTACGGACGGCTCACTTACAGAAGGAGGTGCAGGCGCTGGGGTAAGCGGGAGGGGCATAGAGAAAGTTCTGTCTGTACCTTTCGGTGCCCATGCTCCGTCTATCAAGCAGAGGTGATGGCAATCATGACTACTGCACAGTAAATGCCTATAGGTGGCTTCGGAGGAGTTGTTTCCATCTGATCGGATAGTTAGGTGATGATAAAAGCGATCATGGTGCCACATACCAGCTCTAAGTTGGTATAGGAGTGCCAGGGGACCCTAGAGACCCTGTCAGCGTAAACAGGTGAGACTCATACAGGTCCCTGGACATGCTGGCATTGATAGGAATGAGAGGGCTGATGCTCTGGGCCCCTTGGCCAAGCCTACCCTTGGCATCCATTTCCAAATGTTTAAGAGAAGAATTGATCGGTGGACCTTTGAGGAACACGCTGGTAGATGAAGGACTAAGACCAGGCTAAGGTAATCTCGTGCACTTATTCAAAGACCGAATAACAGCCGAGTTGTTTGTTGAGCTGTTACCTGGCCAAGGTGAGGGCTATTACAGGGCTGCTGAAAGGACATAATTTCCTTCATAGCCATGAAGATTATGGGCCTAACAGAAGACTCCACATGTAAGCTCTGTGAAAAGGATGAGGAGAAGTTCATTCACATATTGTTTCATTGTGTAGCTCTTACATCTCTTAGGTACATGACTCTGGGTACTGCTTTTCCGGAACCAGAGGACATCAGAAGGGCTACACTCGGGGAGACCCTGTCCTTCATAAAGGGAACTGGTCTCTTGTGACACTGTTGCTAGGCTCGGTGCACAAAGGGCCACAGAGTCTAAGCACAGTGGAATTGGTGACAGGACCACAACCCGGTGTATCTAATCTAAAACCTCTTATTTCTAAAATAGACACAACCTATTTAAAATGCTGTTCTTGCATAAGCCTGCTCTTGATTTCAGCACTTTAATTTGCTTATAAAACAAATTATAATATAATCAATAAATTTATAAGCAAATAAAAAATAACTTTAAACACATCATTTATTAATTAGTAAGAGCTGTCATAGTAATGAATAAAAACAACTCAAGTAATAAAATCAACGATCACACAAATAGAACAAATTTTTAAATTGTCCTAGCGGAAAAATTAAAAACAAGGTTATAGACAACAAGTTAAATCGGACGATTTTATTTCCCCATGTGGCGGCTCCTCCCACTCTTTTGAATGACAGTTAGTCTACTGTGCATCGCCTAGCTAAGTGCCATGGTAAACCTCGTGAGTTATAACAGATGAAAGTATCTAAGCTTACACATTCATGTACAAACAAGTATGGCCAGTAAGACCATGCAAAGTATCATCAAGTTTGGTTTGATTGTTTAAAACAAATTGTTGATGTAAACTTAGACTATAGATGATCATTAACTATAGCATATAATCATGAATTAACAACCCGATTAACATTACTTAAACTTGTAAAGAAGCTAGTGATTTCTTGCTGTAATTTTATAATATAAGGACAAAAGTATTATAAAAAATGCCTTTATTAAAGGGGTGACGTTAGGACTGTAAAGTGCTCTCTAACACTTAACCCCATAAACAAAATAGTTCATATACAATAAAACGTTTCAGAAAAATAAGAACAACATAAATTAATTTTTATCTTTGCATACAAAAAAATATGCAAAAGGACAAAAGGTTTATGCGAGTGTACCTCACATTTTCCCTACCAAATAAAACAGAGATTGAAATGTTTGTTATTTAATAAAGTTGAGTTCACAAAGTAATTAAAAATAGATATCTGAAATACAGGAAGACTTACTGTAAAAGTGGTACTAAGATTCCGGAATCCAACACATGATCTCTGCATTCAGGGCTATCTCCAGCAATGTTACCCAAAGCCCAAACTGCTTGCTCTTGCACATCTTCATACTCTGAGTTAAGCAGCTGGACGAAAACCACTACAGCTCCAGCCTCAATTACCATACGAGTCTGAACACTCGTCCCTGAAGCGATGTTTGTGAGGGCCCATGCAGCCTCAAACTGTTTAGAAGAGTCTTATGTCATATAAAAATAAAGTTACAGAGATTTAAATATGAGGCAAGTTTTAAAGTAAGTACCATTTTCGAACCCCACTATTGTAGTGCTGCAGTTGAAATTTGGTGCATAGCTGCCTATGGATTCATTCAACAGTATTTAAGGTTGCTTAGGAGTGTTAAAAATGCCACTGACATTGGAGTGATAAGTTCACGAGATCAGGCGTGAAAGTAGCTGATATCGTGAGATCTGTTACAATGATAATTTGGTTTTAAAAAATCACCACCAACCCGATTGTTATGCTCTAGGAATGTAACAGAAATGGATAAACATTTGTTTTTGTAATTCCCTGTTCTTATTTTGGAGTCCAGCGTGAGCATAACTTTCAGTACGTCAGACGTTCAGTTACAAATCACACTACTTGACACTTGAGAGAAACCTCTATAAATCAATAAAACTGTAGAGCGTCTGTTCTCCGTGAATTTTTCATCAACGTTTTGCACATCAAGTCATCAATAACGAGTGAAGGTTGTCCCCTTTGTTTTCCTCATCATGCACATCTTTAAAAGCTCTCACTCATTTCCGTACCATTCCATCACTCATTCTGTTTTCCCCGTAAACTTCACAGACCTCATGATGAATGTCATCTGCTTTCACGCCTTAAGTGTTGAGAAAACTTATCACTGCGTGTACTTCACCATCGGCAGCAATTTCAATCGGAGAATACATTTTAAACAATCAAATCATAATATTTTAATGTAGGAGATAATTTTACAAATTGTCATAAGCAACCTTAAATACTGTCAAACGAATGTTTATCGTCGTCTGTGGCTTGTACACAGCATGCATGTACCAAACGCCAAATGCACCGTTACAATGGCAGGATTTAAAAATAGTACTTACCTTAAAAATCTGTCTCATAACAAAATTGAACTATTTCATCACAATTAACCCTCTACACGCTGAATTACATTAGAGCTAAACCTTCTAAAGTGTACAACTATAAAAAAATAAAACCTTCTACATGAAAATTATTTTGGTTTCTAATGACAAATTGTAACTCAAAAATATAATCATATATATATACTTTGGGCATTTTACCCTTAAAGCCAAATTGTTTCAAGTAAATACTGAAACATTTGCTAATTGTATCTCTAAGAAAAAAAATACTTTCTTTTTGTGTAATACATATAAATAAAACATTCAAGGTTCTATTCAATATTCTAGAAAAATTAAACAATTTCTACTGTAAATGTCACTAATTGAACTGGGAAGAAAGTGTAGGAAGTTGTGTAGAAAGTTATTTGTGTGTTTTTCATATATAGACAAATAAAATTAAAACTACATTTTGGTCCGTTTGATTTAGAGACCTAGTGAAAGAACTTGTGCGAGAAATAAAGCTAGTCATTGAAGTGAGGAGAAAATTACTCTTCTCTCACTTCTACACCAACGTGCCACTTTAACATTGTGTCATCATATATTATATAAATATTAACATTGAGTCTGTTAGGCTTCTAGGATTCCACATCGATTCAAGGTTACAATGGTCCTTGCATATTGGAACAATTTGCAAAAAAATATCAAGAGTAAATTACTTACTATGGAAGTTGAGAAACTTTGTAAGTTTTGAATACTTAAGAATGTCATATTTTGGTCTTCTTCAATCACATATACTGTATGGTATTTTAGCTTGGGGCCATTCTCCTCTTGTAAATGATATTCTATTATTACAGAAAAAGGCAGTCCGTAATATTGCAGGAGTTGGATTTCTTACTCACTGTAAACCACTTTTTATCGAACTCAAAATTCCTAGAGTTTTAAATTTGTATGTTTTTCAGGTACTTTTATATACCAAATCAAATTTACAAAACTTTCCAATTAGAAACGATGTTCACCAGTATACCAGAGGTGGAGTTAAGCTTAACATACTTCCTCATAGATTGGCCAAAACTGGCACATCTCTCAAACTGAACTGAATTCGTTTCTTTAATAAGCTGCCTGATAGTGCAAGAACTGTGAGTTTTAAACTCTTTAAAAATAATATTTATAATTGGCTAGTACAGCACCCTTTTTATCATAAAAATGAATTCCTCAATTGTAATTTTGATGTGAATTTTTAATATACAAACTTAAATGTACTGTAATTTTAGTTGTTTTTAGGACTGTAGTTTTAACTGTGTTTTTAGTTACTGTAGTTGTTTTTAGTTGTAGGAATTAAGTTGAAAGTGTATTAAAAAAATATTATTAGGTGTATATTAAATGTTTTTTAGGACCAAAAATGTTTAGTTCAATTCATGAACCTACTTTTATCAATGAAATTAAAATCTAGGCTCTTAAAACATGAATACAATGATTTTCTGACAAATATACAAATTTAATAAATAATTATTTTTAAACTAATGAATTTAATAATGTGGGTGGGATTTAAATGTATTTCAAATTATTGTCTTGAATGCATTGTTATTTGACGTGTCCTATTTCTTTATTGTAAAGATCAATGGAATAAAGAGTTCTTATTCTTATCATGGATACGCAATGGCAAGCCCTGCCTATTAAGACATCGTGATATAGAGGACTCTATAGTCTTAACTTCGCCTCCAAATAAAGTTATTTTTCATTTCTTTTCATCTTGTTAAGTGACCATTGGTGGGCCAAGCACGTGGTGGGGTCTGAAATCTAGCTCAGCTGGAAAATGGCATAAGGCACTGTGATAGGAGTGAGGAATCAGTTGATGAAGGTCGCTTGGTCATTACCGAGTTATATGAAGATGATGAACACTGGAGCAGCTTTAAAGCAGTTTATGGATGATATTTATTTTTCCTTAAACATGAGTAAGCAAATCAGCACAAAGGGCTGATATAATAATAATAAAGGGCTGATAAATAAAAAGGGCGTTTGATACTGTAGATCATAAGATTCTTGTAACTGTGGTATCAAGGGAAATGTTTTTTCTTGGTTTGAAAGCTATCTAACATTCAGAAAGCAACTTGTCAAAATCAATGGTTCATTCAGTGATTTAGGTTATATTAATAATGGTGTACCCCAAGGGTCAGTTTTGGGAGCAATTCTGTTTCTGATCTATATTAATGATCTTTGCACTGCAAATCTTAATGGTAAATTAACATTCACAGATGATACGGCATTGTGTTACATGGAAAATTGCTGGACGGTTATAAATAATGTATTGAATAAGAATCTTAATGCGATTCAATTGTGGTTCCCAGAAAATAATATGATATTAAGTCTAGAAAAGACAAAGTATATTAATTTTAGCTTAAGAAATAAAATTCAATTCAATAATGAAATAATCTATCAGTGTGTACACTGTGTTTGCAGTAACACTAGGTGTGCTATGGACTGTGCTATTGTTAAACAAACTGACAGCTTAAAATATCTTGGCTTAACTCTTGATCAGGAAATGAATTTGAAAAATATATAGAACATTTGAAAAACAAATTAAACAGTATATTAAGAACATTTTATTTTTCGAAACCTTTATGTCCAGACAATGTTCTAAGAACATTATACTACTCGCTTGTGCACAGTAGATTAGACTATGGTTTATTTTGCTGGGGCGGAACCTTTGAAGCCAATCTGAAGACCTTAATAATACAACAAAAGAAATTTATAAGAATAATTCAAAATAAAAGCAGAATGGAACCATTACGCCCATTGTTTGTTGGTAAATATCTTGATTTTAAAATATATGTTCATCCACAAAGTTTTAAAAATATTTTACATTCTAAGCGGTAACTTGCCAGTAGTACATAATGTATTTAAATGTAAATTAAGGAGGAAAGAGGATATATTAGTTCCTAAACCTAGTTTCACCTTCTTTACAACGTGTTATTGTTTTTTAGGACCAAAAATGTTTAGTTCAATTCATGAACCTACTTTTATCAATGAAATTAAAATCTAGGCTCTTAAAACATGAATACAATGATTTTCTGACAAATATACAAATTTAATAAATAATTATTTTTAAACTAATGAATTTAATAATGTGGGTGGGATTTAAATGTATTTCAAATTATTGTCTTGCGCTTTAAAGTTTTTCTATATTTTGAAGGAAACTAAACACAGGCTCTGCCTAATGAGGCCCTATATTTTTAAAGATTAGTTCTTTATATTAGTTTAAAACATATTTTATCTGTGCAATAATATTTTTCACAGCTAGGAATTAAGTAATAATATTCCTAGACATATATTATGCATATATATATATATATATATATATATTTGTACAATCTTGTATCTTTCAAAATATAAAATATATTCTATTCTATATTGAGGTTGTATTATAATTTGATTTGTCATATCATTTTGTTTTTAATATACATTATATCTGAAATACTTCTAACTTAATTGAATGTCGAGCAACCTAACTTCAAATTGAAGGTATTTATCACTACTTTCATTATAGTTTTAGTTACATACTAGCTATTTACCTGTGCCTTGCTACGGGATTAACATATAAACAGTGATGTTTTAGTATTTTAAGTGTTAAACTTCAATAAGCATCACTTAGCCTATTTTAAAATTGTTTCTATTTGTTTTTTCTAACAGTTGATGGTGTCAAATAAATAGAGTAACTCATTACATTATCATTGAAACTTTAGAAGCAACTGGGGAGGAACCCTTGAGTTTGAATTGAATGAAACCATGCCAGTAACCTTCCCAGAGCGAACTCTACAAATTCACAAAATTTCATGACGATCTGATGGTGGTTTGGTAATGTATAAAGGACAAACAAACATACATTCATTTTCATATATGCAATTTATTGGGAGTGCTTTGCTTACTGTTTAAGTCGTGATAGATCGAGCAAGAACCCAATATTCAAGAAGATTTATAATTTTAAATGTAACTCATTCCATCAATAATTTACTACACAACATTCATAACAATTGGAAACAATTACATTGCTACGACATAGGCTATAGACTGTAACCAACATTTACATTGCTACGACATAGGCTATAGATTGTAAACAACATTTACATTGCTACGACATAGGCTATAGACTGTAACCAAGATTTACATTGCTACGACATAGGCTATAGACTGTAACCAACATTTACATTGCTACGACATAGGCTATAGATTGTAAACAACATTTACATTGCTACGACATAGGCTATAGACTGTAACAAACATTTACATTGCTATGACATGGGCTATAGACTGTAACCAACATTTACATTGCTACGACACAGGCTATAGACTGTAACCAACATTTACATTGCTACGACATAGGCTATAGACTGTAACCAACATTTACATTGCTACGACATAGGCTATAGATTGTAAACAACATTTACATTGCTACGACATAGGCTATAGACTGTGACCAACATTTACATTGCTACGACATAGGCTATAGATTGTAAACAACATTTACATTGCTACGACATAGGCTATAGACTGTAACCAACATTTACATTGCTACGACATAGGCTATAGATTGTAACCAACATTTACATTGCTACGACATAGGCTATAGACTGTAACCAACATTTACATTGCTACGACATACGCTATAGACTGTAACCAACATTTACATTGCTACGACATAGGCTATAGACTGTAACCAACATTTACATTGCTACGACATAGGCTATAGACTGTAACCAACATTTACATTGCTACGACACAGGCTATAGACTGTAACCAACATTTACATTGCTACGACATAGGCTATAGACTGTAACCAACATTTACACTGCTACGACATAGGCTATAGACTGTAACCAACATTTACATTGCTATGACACAGGCTATAGACTGTAACCAACATTTACATTGCTACAACATAGGCTATAGACTGTAACCAACATTTACATTGCTACAACATAGGCTATAGACTGTAACCAACATTTACATTGCTACGTCATAGGCTATAGACTGTAACCAACATTTACATTGCTACGACATAGGCTATAGACTGTAACCAACATTTACATTGCTACGACATAGGCTATAGACTGTAACCAACATTTACATTGCTACGACATAGGCTATAGATTGTAACCAACATTTACATTGCTACGACATAGGCTATAGATTGTAACCAACATTTACAAAACATAATTAATTATACTAAAGAATTATAATTTCTGATGTAAAAGTTCATTTATGTTTTTTAATTTTATAGGTAATGCAATTTATTTTAATTACAAACTTACTTTAAATAATAGTGTTGTTTACTGTGTTGCATTAATGAAGGAATACTCAGCATATTGATAAAAAACATAAATTCTGTCAATGTGGGGCCAGGTTGAATCCCACTGAGTGGTGAAACTTTACTATTCACAACTAAATTATTATGAATGTCACTATAGCTATTTGACACCATTTACTTACTTCTCAGGAATCAAATTGACAGTGAACTAAATTACGTAAATTAACTTGTTAATATGTATTCATTAAATACTCCAAAATAGATCTTTTTTTATTTTAAGAAAAACTACAAGAATGACTGAAAGGAAAATGGAAATTCTGTTCAAGTTTTAAGCCCTACAGCTACTAAGAAATTAACAACAGCCTGAGGCTAGTAAAAATTAATAAACTAGTTTTTATAACTGTTTTTCATTATTAGGCAATAAAAATTGTTGAGCACATTTTATAATTTGATGATTATTTTCAACTTTGTTAGCATTATCATTTCAATGCAGTAAATGCACTGATCGATATTAATCAAAAAATAGAAAAAGTCAAAGTGGTAAACTGTTGCAATATCATACTACTCGTTAATTTTAGAAGCCATAATTACATAATAAAATAACTACTTTACCTGTAATGTGCAATTGCTATTATTTTGGAGGAACTCAACAAATCGTGGTACAATCCCTGTTTGGATGACTTCATCTATAGGAGGGTTTGGTTCTCTTGATAAGAGCTTGCGGAATTTTTGTGTGGCATCCAATTGCTCATCTACATTGCTGCTGTACAGTGCTTGAACCATGGCTGGGGTGATTACAGGGCTATTCATAATGGACATATCTTCCTGCCCCTAAAAATCCAGCATAGTTATTAAAATATAAAATTCAATTTCTATACATGTTTTGAAATTTGATAATTTAAACTAGATCACACATTTATCTGGATAATATATACTGTATAGCTGGGAAAAAGTAGACTATGATTTCAAACTCTTAAAAATTTTACAAAAATCTCATAAAAATCAAAAATAGTTCAGTCCTATATTTGTCTCTCGGTATAACATAAAACTGAAAGTTTATACGAGGTGTGGCTAGAAAGAAACCAGATTAGTATTGCCGTATCCACAGAATGCTGAATATTGTACGGCTGGTCACGTGACTCTTCCTCCACCCGCTGCTTGAGTTTCGTCTCTCCCGCACTCATTCCGCCTGTAGCATCAGTTATAAGCATATAACCTTTTGTCTCTATGCTTATAAAAAGATGTTGAGTGTCCCGAAAGAACAGCGTGTAAACATTACATTTCTTTACAATTTTGGAAAAAACTGAAAATTGAACATTTTTCATGTTAAAACAAGTGTACGGTGATGATTGTTTATCACCCACACAAGTGTTTGACTGGTTCAAATGGTAAACAAGATAGCCATGAAGAAGTGATGACGCACGTACTAGCAGACCATCGTCATCAAAAACTGATGCTAACATTGAAAAAAGTCAGTAACCTTGTTCAACAAGATCACCGTTTAACTATATCAGAACTATGGCTTTTTTTACCTACGATCCTGAAAGAAAACTACAATCAATGCATTGGAAGTCCCCTGCGTCTCCATGGCAAAAAAAGCATGAATGACAAAATAAAAATTCAAGGCCATGATGATTGTGTTCTTTGATATAAAAGGCATTGTGCACATTGATTGGGTACTAGAGGGACAAAGTCAACCAAAATTACTACATTAGCATCCTGGCTACTCTACGTGAGCGAGTACGGAGAAAGTGGAATGATTTGTGGAAAAACAAGTCATGGATCCTCCACCAGGACAATGCACCGCCTTGCAACACTCTAAATGTCAGTGGACTTTTTGGCAAACCACAACATTCCCATGCTAGACCATCAACCATACTCACCTGACTTGGTCATCTGTGACTTTTTTTTGTTTCCTAAAGTCAAGTCAGCATTGAAATTTGAAAGGAACGAGATTTGAGACTGTTGAAACAGTAAAAGAAAAAGCTACAGAAGTCATGAACGGGCTTACAGAAAATGATCTCCAGCTATGCTACACCCAGTGGAAAACTCGCATGGAGCGGTGTAAAGAACGAGGAGGGGAGTACATTGAAGGAGATAACATCAAATTGTAAATATTTGTAAGTAAATTTTATTTTCAGCCCCAGTCGGTTTTTTTCTAGCCACACGTCGTATACCAGTTAGATAAAACTAGAAAAAGATTGAGGACCTAATGTAAATATTAACTTAAACATTTTCTATGCATAAATATGTAGGTGAAATTCATCAGGAATATTTGTATAGGCTTAGTAATTTAATTACATTACCTGCATTGTATCTCCATCGTCTGATAATAAAGATGGAAAATTAACATTCCGGCGTTTGAAGAGTTGCTGTTCCCTCTTTTGTTTTCGAAGTTGGACTCCTTCCTCCTCCCTCCTTCTGCGAAGTTCCTGTGAATCTAATCCTTTATTTTTGTATCGATATTTGTGACTTGGAACAGACATCTGAAATTACACATATTTATAAAATTAAGCTTCATATCTTTCAAATAACAATACATTCTATGTTTAAAAATAATTTTAGTATGCTTTAAACTGAGATTATGGTTCAGCCACTCAATATATTGTCGGGGTGCAGAATATGTCTGATTATGTCAGCATTGCTTGGGAGAAGTTTTAGTTAACTTGGGAAAATATGAGTAAATTTTAAATAACAAGAGAAAACTGGATGATTCAAACAAATGATCATCACACCAAATACAACAAATAAAAAACCTGAAATATTAAAAAAATTTTTAACAAAATAAAACTACATCACTCTTTTTATGTATTGCGTACTAGGTTTTCAAGCATAGTTATTTGTATAATTTAATTTTAAACATCAATTATAACTGTGAGTTAATAAGGAACCTGGTGAATGTTATATCTTGACTGGCTATTAAAACAAAGATATAAAAGTACTCCAAAGAAGTTTTTTGTTTAAAAAAAGAAAAGAATAGTTTATTCTAATATGTTTCCTCCCCCAAGGCGGAATAACGTACGACATTGTTGCAGAACGAAAGAGGCAGCTGCAGAAAGAAATCCTCTAATTGAGAAACTATTTTTCCATACCCCATAAATACATCATTAATTTCTACAGAACGATATCTGGTTTTGTGTATGAACAATTAATTAGAACCGTATTTGTAGTGAAACTTCATAATGAACTATGTACTGGCTGATTAAGAATGACCGATGGCAATTGTGATTTTACAAAATGAACAACAGCTGACTAGAAGAAGTAGACTGCAGTGTGATTAAAGTCAGGTGCCGTTCACCTTCAAAGCATGCGCAAGTTCGCATAAACCTTTGCAAGACTAGTTTACAACCGAATCCTTCACTGTAATGAACTTGGTTAATGAACTAATTTGAAACACATAGCAAACAATGACTTGTACAAATGACAGTGGAGTGATTTATAGTTTTGTTATGGACTTTGTTTCATACATACATTTTAATTATTTGTACTTGTAAATTTGTTCAACCAACTGTTCTCAAATTTCAGTTGTTGTTGCTAATATTGAACAAAATAAATAACTACATTTAATGACTTTTGTTAATGTTTCTTCCCAGCTCTGATGGTTACTTTGAACTTAACTATTTCAAATCATAATGAACGATCTAGTTCACTAAGCTGACTAGTTCATTTGACTGATCATTCATAAACTACCCATCTCTTAACTCCTGCTTTCCAATTACGATCGGATCAGTACATTGTGTCTGAGTAATGATAACTTTAATTTCGTTATCATGATTGATAATGGCTGCCTCTGGAGAGTGTATTGTTTGTAGTAACTGCTCAGAAAAAAGACTACTTCTTTCAAACTAACAACATTCTTTTCAGAAAGATCTCTTCTACAATATTCGTTTTATCATCTTTAAAGCCCTAAATGCACAATTTTATTCCCAAAATAGCCTCCAAAGTTTGGTGTTTAAAATTAGCAAATTCCACTTTTTGGGAGCTTAAAAAACAAAGAAGGGGTGATTTATCATAGTTCAAACTATTTGTTCAGTTACATGGCATAGCTTACTAAGATAAAATAAAGTTCAAGCCTTATAACAAGTTTCCTTAATTTTTTATGAATATTTGAAATTGAAAAAGTTGTTGTAAGTTTGAAGCTCTAAATCTCTGGTGGGACATGATGTAAAAGTCTGATATTTGCACAGCATGTACATATATATATGATACTAAAGTAGTGTAGGAATTTCAACTTTGATATTTGACTCAGAGCAAAGTTAGGAATTTTCAAAAGTAAAGAAAAAAATACATTTTCGCCAATGTTAATTTAATGTGAATTACTCTAATTGAAATGTGTTATTGGAAAGTATGTAAAGTTAAGATGGAATGTTGTGTTAAGTTATTTACTATGCAGTACAAGTAAACGTCACACAACACAAATTTATTACAATATAAGCACAAAATTCACAAATATATTACAATACAAGTACAAAATGTATAAACAATTATGGTGATCAATTTCGGTGAACCACACTCACCTTCCTCATACCAGAGGAATTCACAAAAGAATCTTTCTGCTCCTTCAATTCACAAAAACCATTGCTCATTAATTTCATTTTAGACCTAAACTATGGCTAAAAGAACTAGAAACAAACCCAACCACTTTTTTTTAATGATTTGGAGTCATATTTAACCATATTTAACTTTATGCATTGAGAACACACCCGTAATTGGTCAAACATAGCTCAATATCACGTTCGTATGAGTAATTCACATTATACTAACATTGGCGAAATGTGTTTTTTTCTTTACTTTTGAAAATTCATAACTTTGCTCTGAGTCAAATATCAAAGTTGAAATTCCTACACTACATTAGTATCATATATGTACATGCTGTGAAAAAAAATCTAATTTTTACATTATGTTCCATCCCCATATAGGACTTAAAACTTAGAAAATACAAAATTTTAAAAAGTTTCAAAATTCAAAGATTCATAATAAATTAATGAAACGTGCTATAAGGCTTAAATTTTCACACTATGCCATCTAACTTAACACAAATTTTTAACTGTGATAAATCACCCCTTCTTTGTTTTTTAAGCTCCCAAAAAGTGGAATTTCCTAATTTTGAGGCTACTTTGGGAATAAAACTTTGCATTTAGGGCTTTAAAGATGATAACAAATATTGTAGAAGAGATCTTTCTGAAAAGAATTGTGTTAGTTTGAAAGCTATAGCATAATCAAATCCAGAGATAATCAATATTGCTAATGTCCTCAAAGCAAAAAAACACAGAATTCTTATGAACAAAAATGACTGCCACATATAAATGGTAAAATATAAAATTCTTTAAACATCATTTTTTAACCTCTTATGAGTATGGTAAAAACACATACAAAAATAAAATATTTAAAAATGATCAAGCAACTAATTTAATTTTTGTTCAAGGATCACTTCATATGGATTGACCCTACAGTCAAAACATTGACAGCAACAATCATTTATTTCACCTGAAACACTTCAATTCCGAGATTTTACTTCCATAACCTCCAAATCAGTTTTACAACGATCAAACTTCCATCCCTAAACTTTAACGAGCTTATTTAATTTTTCTGATTCATTTTCCATTATCTTCGCACATTCAATATGAAAAGACAATTTACAGGAAAAGCATAGGCTACTACTTTATCAGACTTATTATCTATAATATTGTTACAACCACCACATTTGAGTGGTTTAGATCTTGGCACCATTTTTTCCCACTCCCACTGGACTGTGTACCAATCTCATTCTCAATGGGATCCAGTCCTATTCATGCAATGAAAAGAAAACTGTTTTTCCGTGTATTAGAACAAATATTTACACTTATTTCAAAGTAAAACACTTAAGTTACTTAAATGTATGCTATGATACTAAATTTTATTTTATACAAAACGTATATTTTGTTATAATTTTATTGCTTTTACTTGTGTTTAACTTACAACATACCTAGTACTTTAGTACATACTACAAATTATTCAACTTTTTTCGAAAAGAAAACATTACCAACTTGTTATTTATTTTTTTACTGGAAATCCTATAACTGGATACTATTTGACAGCTAAATAGATACATTTTGGCTATCTTGGAATTTTCCCTAAAAATGTTATTTACCATGTTAAGGGTTACAAGTTACAAAAACATTCTGTGCTTCAATTGCAATTTTTTATTCTACTCACAATATAAATTCTTTACAGTGTTGTTACCACAACTACAGTTATTTTATATGAAAGTATGATTCATGAGAAGAAAAATGGTATGCAGTTTTATAATGTATGGCTTCATTTACTAATTTTTTTTTTTAATTTACAAAAAACTTAGCGTGTTTCAAAGCAAATGAAGAGTTTGCATAGGCCCCGACAAAATAATTAACACAAACAAGATGGTGGTGGCTACACACAAAAGATGGCAGTGGTTACACATCACTTATCTTACTTTAAAAAACTCAGTGATAGGGTAGAGGACTTCTTTAAATAGCCATATCTTCATTCTTCTCTTGAAGAAAGGTCAAGCTGTCTTACAGCCTCGGGCAGGGTGTTGAATATTTTGATTGCTAAAATAGAAAAACAATCTTTTTTCTTGCTCAACCTGCAGAAAGGGACATTGATGATTATAATTGTCCCGTCCAGATTATAATTGTTGTAGTCAACCCTCATAGGGAGAGGCTTCGTTTTTCCTTAGCACGCAAGGGATTCTGAAGAATGTACTGGCTATAGCTGGTCATTATTAAACTACATTGTAGTCGACTATCAGATGCAGAATATTTAGATTGATTGTCAGATATAAAGTAGTTAATCAAACAAATGTAGTAACAGGCATATGCCTATTTTCACTTATGTTGATTTTATGAAAGTCAAGATAAGAAGTGGATTTTTTATAGAAGATTTAACTATTAAATTCCATATTTTGCTTACATTTAGAGGAATGATACATGGATTGTACAATACAGAACATTTGTTTTAACAAATCCTGCAATATCCAATTGATTGATGAAAAAAGGAGACTCCATTTTAATTGTTAAAAAGAAAATATAAAATGGGAATGTAATGTATTGTATTAAAGTGTTTAAACTAGCATGCAACTTTAAAATATTAACTCTACACATTTTAGAGTGTAATATAAGTCATACCTTGATATTAATCTGTCTAAACACCTCTCCTTCGACTCTTTATGGCCTGTCGTCCGTCTTCACTTTGCTCCAAAGTTGTCCAGAGTCCAGACAAGACGTCGAATTGTGTGACTACAGACGTCCACTTTGTCCATCATACACTGAAAACATAGAGGTTTAAAGACGATATAATAATAATTATTATTATAAGAAAGCTATGATTCGCCAATGTTTCTTGTCAATATGGCATAGCACGCATAAACACAAACTGTTATATATAATATATATTAACTTCACCCATGATATGATATTTTTAGAGGGTTAATTTTAATCGTGTTCTAGTTTCAATTTAATCTATATGCAATGAGCGAGGTTTCTTCAAACAATAATGTAGCCTAATCACACTTACAAGTGTATATTGAAACTAAATGACTGGGCTTACGTACTCCTCCTCTTTCCGTTAACTCACAATTGAAAATGGCATGTGTCATTCAGTGAAATATTCTGCTATACAGGACTTAAAATTAATTTACAATATCCTCCACCTCACACAGGGCTCAGTCAATCCCCAAAAACAGCATTCCTTCAACTTTGATTTGAATTATTTAAAGGATTTATTCCCCTTATTTCAGGTGCAGGGTAAACATTTTAATAGGAATTTTTACCCTATGTATCCAAGTTGTTGTTAGAATATTTTGAGGTGATGAGCCATTGCAAACCTAAGCCTACTCCTGGTGTTGTACTCCTGCTCCTGAATGGCAGGAAGCTTGTATTTCGTATTTACAAAGAAATGATTAGGTACATTATTTGTACACAAATAAACTTGTGAATTACACACCAAGAATTCAATTTCAATTACAGGACATATAACATAAATGTTTCTTCTCTCTTGGGTGCTTGATTCCGTGGCCTCCCCCTTTCGGTAGGTGATGCCTGAAGGGCCCTTGGCGAAAAGAATCAACCCTAATACCCAAATGCTGTCTTAGAAATCCAATTCCATCTTTTTTGTGACTAATATTAAAATATTAAAGTTATTACTAATATGATGAACAAATACATAAATGTATCTAACTAACAATATTTGTATGTCAGTTAGCCAATAACAACAATAATGGCAACCAATATCATTAAGACATAATTTTAAAAAAAAGCATGTACTACAAGGCGAACGCCGCTTTATCCAAGATATACAGGCCGGTTAGTGTTAGAATTTTGAAATCAACAAGTCTTTATATCTACTCTAATATATATGAACTTAGAAAACAGAAGCATACTGAATGACAAAACATTTAGCATAATACTGTACATAACCAAGATGTTATAACATTAAAAGCAAGGCCCAGTAGTTCATTTTAAAACAACAATAATACAGTAAAAATAATAAGCATATGTTTTTATTAAACGTATTCATCAACCAAAATACAGATTCATATCATTTCCCCCTCACAACGATGAAGACACGTAATCTTTTGAGTAGTTAGGAGGCCTTCTGATTCTTTGAGGTCGCTGACTATCACATGAAGGTGGCTGACTACTGTTATGTATCCACAATGTAACTTTCTGTTATTTATTGAAGTTATACTTCTTTGCGCCCGTTAGACACTTTGGGATGGGATGTTGGTCGAGAAACCGCGTCACGCTGAAAAGTAAGAACAAATTTTTAAGAACTATCGATTAATCGATTGTTAATCGAAGAAATTTAATCGAAGAAATTACTGATAATGATAATATAGGTGTATAATATAATAATGAAGTCACGTATAATATATTGAAGATAAATATATTGAATGATATTGAAAAATGTCTTATATTTCATTTATATATCCTGTCTGTTTGTGTGCGTGAGTGGGTGTATGAGAATGGCCAAAGAAGTATAACTTCCACCGTGTGGTCCGACGCACACCCAATTTTTTTATTTATTTATTGACAGAAAATCCTTTTTACACATGATTTACAAACAATAGAGTATACATTTGCTTATTTAACTAAACTTGCTTATGGCAAACAATAAATAATTATGTAGACAGTAAGTAAAATAATAAATAGAATAATATAGCAATAAATAGAATAATATAACAATAAATGGAATTAAGTACAATAACAATATAATAACATTTAAAAAAATTAGATAATAACTAGTAAATTCAAGATGAATAAATGAGACTTAAGACTCATCTTCCTTATCCAGAGTGCATAGGAAGAGCTGTCGTATGATAGAGGATAAGCCGAGATGAAAAATGTCTACATCTGGGGGCAGGAGATTTGCCAGGCGCTGGATACGACACATTGTACTACTTGAATCATACTCTGTTCCATAGTGAAGCCTAGCAAACATCTCTCTGGACCTCACCCAGTTGGTATGCGGAAAGTTACCATTTCAAGAAGCACAGAACTGTCAATGGAGCCATTAATAAGTTTGTAGAGGAATAAGATATCCTGCACAAATCTTCTCTCCTTCAGAGTCTGCAATTGAAGTTGGTCCGCAAGAGATTTCACAGGAACATCCAGATAGCCGAGGCGAGTCCCAACCAGTCTGAGAAACCTGGTTTGTATCGTCTCGAGCAACTCAGCTAGATACTTCTGATGAGGAGACCAGACCACAGAAGACTATTCCAAATGGGATTTTACAAAGGAGACGTAGAGAGTTCTAAGCGCAGCTGGATCCCGAAGTATCCTCGGTACACGGATGATTAGTCCGAGATTTCTGTTGGCTTTGGAGCAGGCTAAGGACACATGTGACTCAGCAGAAAGAGACGATGAGAACATGACGCCAAGATCCTTCACCTCATCAGCTCTCCTCAAATTCTTGCCATGAAGTTGGTAATTGAAGATAGTTGGAGAAGCCTTCCTATGAAAGGACATAAAAATACATTTATCGACATTTAGTTTCATGCCATTCAAAATACACCAGTCTTCAACAGCAAGAAGTTCAGCATAGAATAATAAACATTCTTGAAAGGAAGAAATTGGAGAGTACAACTTCACATCATCAGCAAACAGGAGATGCGGGACTCTGAGTATGATGGTTAGATCGTTGACAAACACATTGAATAAGATGGGCCGAAGGTGGGAACCCTGGGGTACTCCAGAAGTTGCAGTGAAGACGGTGATGTTTCAGAACCAAATCTCACAATAAGTTGACGATCCATGAGGTAACTATTGAACCATTGGGGAAGTTTTCCATGAATGCCGCAAGCTTAAAATTTCTTCAGAAGCAGAGAATGGCAGACTCGGTCGAAAGCTTTAGAGAAGTCCAGGTATAGAACATCGACCTGTTTCCTGCACTTCATTTCAGTGACAATATCCGGTGAAGCGTGACCAAGTTCGAGGAGGTCGATCTTCCAGGCAGAAATCCATGCTGGGCATCAGACAATGTGCTCTTGAGTAGTGGGAAGACTCCAGACAGGACAAGTTTTTCAAAAACCTTAGCAATAACTGGTTGAATGGCAACAGGGTGATAGTTACGTTTATCAGAAGGAGATCCTGATTTGAAAATTGGTACAATGAAACTGGTTTTTAAAACATTTGGAAAACTCCTGAACTAATGGACTCACTAAATAGATCTTGAATGGAACTAGCAAGGAGAGATCTACAATATCTAAGAAAACAGGGGGAATACAGTCTGGAACACTACCCTTATTGGTATAGAGATCAGCGAGAGCCCTCTCAACCTCTGAACATGTGAAAAAACATGATGATAGATTATTATGGGTGAGAGACTGCTCGCGAAAGGCCAGATCTAGAGGAGGTTCAAATACGGAAGAAAAAAAATCTGCAAAAGCCTCGTACTTATCCTTGTCCTCGACCAAAAGCTCACCATTATAGCTGAGAGTTGTCTTTTCAGAACCAGATCCACTTCTAATTGAAGATATAAAGCTCCAGAAGATGGATTTCGAGGAAGAATATCTTGAACATGTGATATGTAGTTGTCGAGGCAAGCTGCTGATAGAATCTTACATTGGGCCCACACAGAAGAAAACTCCTGAAACGCCCTAAAACCCAAAGTCCTTTGTAGATTGTGTGAAGCATCATTTTCCTCTTGATCAAAGTCTTAAGCTCAGGACTAAACCAGATCGGATAAGTCGCAGAGGTTCTTTTCAGGGAATTGTTAAGAACAGCGGTTTTAACACTCTCGACTAAACAGGAAAACTTTTCATTCACAGTTTTATAACAATCAAACTGCATTATGTTCATTCCGCTTAAAGAACAAAAAACACCTATGACATCACAACGTTTGAGAATGGGGACACGGCGAATAGTGTTGTTACTTCTAGCAGGTGATAGCAAGAGTATCTCAAGAGCTGGATGGTGCCGATCCTCCCCAGCTACCCATGAACTGAACCGACGGACTGATGTTGAGGCATTCGTAGTGAGAACATGGTCCAGTATGACTCCCCTGTAGTTTCCGACAGTGTTTACTTGGAGAAGACTGAATGTTTGAAGAGTGTCGGATAGGGAATGTCGTATGCTCGTCGAATTACCAGGTGATGGGTTCCAGTTCCCTTTCGGTAAATTGAAATCCCCCTGGAGAAGATTTTAGTATAGGAATTTGATGCAGCGACCTCCTCAAGCGCCAAGCAGAAGTTTCATAGGATGTAGCATTGGAGTTGGGAGGGATGTACGTACAGCCAATGAGAATCCTGTATTCAGCTCTGATGTTACAAGAAACAAAAATACATTCAATTTCATCAAATGAGGAAGGAACACAGTTAGCGTTGATTCCATTTCTAACAGAAAATAACACTCCACCGCCGCTCGACTTGGAACTGGTATCAGATGATTGATCTTTTCTGAAGTTAGTGAAATCACCTGCCCCCAGCTCAGGGTTACTGATATCTGGAGAAAGGTTAGTCTCATTCAGAGAAACAATATCATGAATGCAAGAAGAAAAATCTAATCGTGTTTCTTTCAGTTTTGTGCGCAGCCCATTCACATTTTGATAGAATATGGATAGATTGGATTTTCCGCCAGACTTAATTACTTTTTTGCAATCTTAGACACCACTGATTTGTGGAAAGCCATTGATGTACTTTATTGTGAGAATTTCTTCCCCCTTCTGGGACCTTTCCTCAAGAGACTGACGAAGGGCAGCCAGGTGCTCACGCTCATTAGGTGTCCGATCACGAGACACAGAAACATCAGATAGTTCAGGATAGGATTCACCCCATTTATCTTTTGAGAATATTTTAGTGAGGGATATTGCATCAGCTTGTGATTGAAAGATGATTTTTAGAGGACGAAATTTATTACTACCAGAATTCTTGCCCGACCGATAGAATGTAGCAATTTCTCCTTCAAACTGAAGAGTGCTAAATATACGTGTTATATTGGACTAATCATCTTCCTTCTTCCGTATTGAAGTAGTTTGAGAACTTTCTGGTACATTGTAGATAATTAAGTTTCTCGCTCTGTTGGATCTGTCATTTATCTCAGATATAATATCATTAGCAGGCACGCCCGCTGCTGTAGCACCCTGTTTCAATTTTTTAACATCATCTACCACAGAAGCGATAGTATTTTCAGCCGCAGCCAATCTAGGCTCGAGTTCAAGTAGCTTCTCTGAGATATGTTTAACTTCCTGAGTGAGGCTATTAAATCCAGCAGTCATATTTGAAATATCTTCTTTGGGAGCTAAATTAGAAATATTACTAATTATCATCTCAAGCTGCATTTTAATTACGTTGTGGGGTTGTGCGTCGGGGGCAACAATCATTACGCCTACAAAGCCACTTTTTGTTTTCATTCGTTCTCGGGTTGACATATTTAGAGTACTCAGTGTTACTCAATTTGGCACATTCTGCATGAAAGTATCGTTGGCAGGCACTTTCACATTGAATACTCTTATCGTCGTGTATAATTTGTATTACACATTTGGGGCAAACGTATTTAGATTCCATAATGGGTGATATATATAGTGAGATACGGGACCAATGCAGATTTATAGAGATCAGACAACAGTTTATATGGCAAAATGAGAACCTCCAATTCAGAGCTACTCGATCCACCCCAATTGGAGAATCAACATAATACCAGAGTCTGAGAAGCAATGATTTAAAAGTATTAAGTATAGTATGAGACAGTTGCACCGACGAGTGATCAAAATGGCAGTGATAAAAAAGAAAGATTGCGCAGGGCTGTCTGCAGACGCTGAGATGGCTGTTTTTTTATATTTTTTTATTTTATTTTTTTTTTTTTACATTTATTTAATATTTACAATCTATTCAATAATGAACAATAAGTAAATTGGATCTATTTTAAATAACAATGGTTGATTACCTTCCAAAGACTGTAAACAACATAATGGATTAAAAACGTGCACTTAAACTAAGGAAGTCATGCCTTTTTAGTCTATAAATGTGCTCACTATTGTCTAACAAATTCACAGCAAGATGGTTTTCATGTGCTTCAAGCTTCTGTAGGTAACGGAAACTAAACTTTGAGATTTCATCTTGCACGTAGTCAATTCTTGTGTCTTTGTGGATTACTGCATTCCTAACATACCATGGAGCTTGCAATATAGTTCTCAGTACCTTTGACTGGAAACGTTGAATAATGTTCAGATGTGATAATGATGCTGTCCCCCACAACTGTATGCCATATGTCCACACTGGCTTCAAGACAACTTTGTACAGTAATAGTTTATTTTCAGTGGAGAGGTGGGATCTTTTTCCAAAAAGCCAATACATTTTAGAAAATTTTTTATTTAGCTGCAATCGTTTATTCCAGATATGGCTCTGCCATGTCAGTCGCCTATCTAAGTAAATTCCTAGATATTTAACATCATTTCGTTGAGTTAGTAGAGTGTTGTTTAAGGAAACATGTGGACAGTTTTCCAAATTAAGCGTAAATGTAATATGTATAGATTTACTCTCGTTTACTTGTATTCTTCAACGTTTTATCCAATCTGTCATTGAATTTAAAACATCTTGCAAGATCTGAGAAGCTGTAAAAGGGTTCCGATGAGAAGCAAGGACTGCAGTATCATCTGCAAATGTTGCAGTTAGAGTTTCTTGGTGAGTTGGAATATCAGCTGTGAATATTGTGTACAATAAAGGGCCCAATACACTACCCTGTGGAACTCCAGATTCAATTAATTTTAGGTTTGAATAACAATTTTGAAATTTTATTCTAAAGTATCGTTGGGATAGGTAAGATTTAATTAGATTGTAGAAATTATGAGGTAGAAGTAATTTAATTTTGAACAACAGCCCATCATGCCAGACTATCAAAAGCTTGGCTTATATCGAGAAATGCTGCTGAGAAAAATTCCTTTTTTTCTAAGGTTTGCCTGATTTTATTAACGAAACATCATTTCGTTGAGTTAGTAGAGTGTTGTTTAAGGAAACATGTGGACAGTTTTCCAAATTAAGCGTAAATGTAATATGTATAGATTTACTCTCGTTTACTTGTATTCTTCAACGTTTTATCCAATCTGTCATTGAATTTAAAACATCTTGCAAGATCTGAGAAGCTGTAAAAGGGTTCCGATGAGAAGCAAGGACTGCAGTATCATCTGCAAATGTTGCAGTTAGAGTTTCTTGGTGAGTTGGAATATCAGCTGTGAATATTGTGTACAATAAAGGGCCCAATACACTACCCTGTGGAACTCCAGATTCAATTAATTTTAGGTTTGAATAACAATTTTGAAATTTTATTCTAAAGTATCGTTGGGATAGGTAAGATTTAATTAGATTGTAGAAATTATGAGGTAGAAGTAATTTAATTTTGAACAACAGCCCATCATGCCAGACTATCAAAAGCTTGGCTTATATCGAGAAATGCTGCTGAGAAAAATTCCTTTTTTTCTAAGGTTTGCCTGATTTTATCAACAACTCGATGCACCTGTTCAATTGTTGAATGGTTAGGTCGAAATTCGAACTGATGATTTGGAAGAAAATTTAGCTCAGTTAATAATGGATTTAATCGTTTCAAAAACAATTTTTCAAACAGTTTTGATGGAACCGGTAGGAGACTTATCGGTCTGTATGAAGTAACCTGATGAGGTGGTTTACCAGGTTTCAGAATAACAATAATGTCAGCTACCTTCCACTGAGATGGAATGTACTCGAGTCTCAACATGGCGTTGAACAATATAGTAAGGAAAACAATCGCTTTCCTAGGGAGCTCTTTTAGCACCTTTCCTGTAATAAGGTCATAGCCAGGAGATTTTTTAGCACGAAGTCCTTCGATTGCTCCCTTTATTTCCGATGGTTTGAATGAGGTTATTGGCATTTCAAGCTGATTAGGTGAGTCCAGAAATTCTTTAACGTTTGGACCAGTGTCATTACATCTGTTTACAGGATTAGGTTTGAATACATTTGAAAAATGGTTAGCAAACAAGTCTGCCTTTTCCATGCTACTTTTAGCCCAAGAGCCGTCAGGCTTGGAAATAGGAGGGATTGGGACTTGTGGCTGCGTCATCCTTTTCGTCACTTTCCATAATGAGTAATCAGTCGCCTCAGTGGGAGAAAGGGTTGATGTGAATTCCTGAAACCAAACATTGTTTATATCATGCAACATTCTTTTCAGCTGTCGGGAGGCCCGGTTGAAGTTTGTTTTATCAACAGCATTTCTTGAATGTTGCCAGATTCTTCGCAAGCGACGTTTCTCAGCAATCTTTTGTTTTATGTAAAACGGATAGTTAATTTGATTAATAGTTTCACTACGCAGTTCCGGAGTTGATTTCCAAGCAGAAGCCTGAACGGAAGAAGTGAAGATTTCAACTGCATTATCTATGTCTCCTCCGGTTTTTAAGGAAATGGTCAGATTTAAGGTATTGTTCAACAACTCTCGAAATTGATCCCAATTGGTATTTTTGTTTGACAGTGTAGGAGGTTTTTCCTTTGACATAATAGACGAACTTATAGTCAGTATCAAAGACGAATGATCAGATGAAAGATCAAGAGATGAGGTGATATCCACGTAATTTTGAGAAATCCTTTGGTTACAAAAAAGTCAAGCAGGTCTGGAATTTTATTTACATCTGTTGGCCAATAAGTAGGATGACCAACTTCCAACTTAAATAAATAATTTAAATTATTATTATCTATACATTTTAGCAGATTTCTTCCCCGAGGATTTACTAGTCTTGATCCCCACGTTACATGTTTAGCATTGTAGTCACCTCCTGCCAGGAAGCGAGGACCAAGTGAGCTGAAAAACTGGTTGAATCACTGGTCTGAGATGTTAAATCTAGGCGGACAGTAAAGGGAAGAAATTGTCAAAGGACCCATCCAATCTTCAACCACAACACTGGTAGCTTGAGAATCATTGTGCTGAAATTTTGTAATTTCATGATGTTTGATAGTAGTTTTAATTAAAACAGCACTTCCCCATGAGCGGTATTGTCGGGGTGGTTGGTGCTATAAATAGAAAAATTTGGAATTTTAAAGTAATTTAAGGCAGTAAAATGTGTTTCAGTTATTAGCATTATATCAATTTTATGCATTGAAATAAAAATCTTAATATCCTGGCTATGTTGGGCCAAGCCGTTGGCATTCCAAAGACCAATCCTATTGAAGTTAGTCATTTTAGTTTTCAGATGACGGTTGTTAGTAGGTTGATCAGTGTACCTACTTGTTGGGCTTGTTGTGACATGAGCATTTCAAATTTGTTTAGACATCCATTGATTAATTTATTTAAATTTTCTTCCGCATTTGTTCGAACTGATGTGACGCCTGCAAAAGTCAGAGATGATGTAGTTGTTGTTAAAGAAGATTCTCGAGGCTGGGCAATAGGCGATTGTAAGTTTTTAACAACTTTGTCTTTCCCCGGTGGTGAAGAAGTCCCTGGTCCTTTTGAATCATTCAAACTTAAAGTAGGGAAAGCTTTGTTTTTAACATCTCTATATACAGAGCATCCTTTATAATTGGCAGGGTGCTCACCACCGCATAGTACACATGTAGCCGGAGATTCCTTAGATTTGTTACAACTTTTTGTATGGTGATCAGAACCGCATTTCACACAGCGATTTTTGTACCAACAGTAGGATTTGGTATGCCCGTACCGTTGACACTTTTTGCACTGTACCACGTCATTACGTTTATAGGGAGGTTCGAATACAATTCTAGCATTTAATAGGAACTGTACATTGAAAATGTCCTTGTTCTTGTTATTGGGTGCGGGCTCTAAGTCTACAAAAAATATAGACAGAGGATCTTTAGATCTAGAACTTTTCAGATTTGATATGTTTCTAACAGCATAACCATGATCTTCTATAGCTACTTTTATATCCTGAAGTTCAGTGGAAAAGTGCATGTTTTTAAGCACAACTCTGTAGGCCCTGTCCTGTTTAATTTGATAAGTGTGAAAGCTTACCTTCATTTCAGTTAAATGTTGTCTAGGGTACGGTATGCGTCGATGTTTACAGCATTAATTTTTACCTTGTCTCTGGTAATACATTTGTATGAATAAGAATCCTTTGTTATCACTTTTTCAATACTTACAATCATACTCAAGAACTGCACAGCTTTTTCATAGGTTAGGTTGTCTTCCACAATTAGTCGTTTCTTGATGACTTCACTGCGTAATCCACTGACTAAAGGCCTCGCAAATAATCAGACAAACCATCCTTGAATGCACAGTAAGTCGATAGTTTTTTTTTAGTTGAACAATATATTCTGCAACCGATTCGTGTTCGTACTGATTTCGCAAACTGAACTTATATCTTTCCGCAATGAATAAAGGTTTAGGACTAAGATGTTCTTGAAATATCTGTACTAGGCTTTCAAAAGATTCTTCTATAGTGCAAAGGTCCTTTAGTATATTGTAAATGTTTACTCCTAACACTGTTGGAAATGTACTAACCTACTTTTCAGATTTAATTTCATTGCAATCTACAATGAATGATCAGCAGGCAGCGATATTTGCTCTTCAAGAAGAAAATGGCGTTTCTATCACTTCGTGTTAAGGCCAGGAATATTTCTAGTCTCAAATTAACCTGAGGCAATATCCCATGAGAAATACATTCGACGTGTTTGTATTACTAAAACTCCACCAGAACCACCGGAGTCTCTTAAGACGATGGTAGTGGAGATTGGTCTTGCTCTGACTGTGACACTGACTGAAGACGGGATCGTCAAATGTCACATATACAGAAAAAATACAGCAAAAATAAACATCAATGGGCTTCATTTTAAGTTTTGATGGGGAATACTTTTTCCTTAAATTTATTCTGTTTGAGTACATTTATGTTTGTTGTTGTTGTCAATCTTTGATGTCCATCTATAGATCATTTTAATAAAAACTATTTACATTATCGTAATCCGGATTGAACCGTTTCTGATTGCTATACAACATCCATATCGCCACCCATACAATAACATGTTGGGATATAACAACAACTAGTTTATCCACAACATCACTCGAGTTATTGTTGTTAATAACTCCAGTAATTTTCATTAAATACAAGTCCGTTGCCATCAGGGAGGGTCCGGGGGTCAGAAACCCCCCCCATGAAATGCAAGGGAAAAACGTAACTTCTTTAGAAACAAAACAATCCTACAACGAAAGAGATGTGCGATATATTTGGTTTTCTAATTGTATTTAGAGATAAATTCTCATTAGTTTCATGTAGTGGAGGTATAGCACTCTTTAATCTGGGAAAGATAATATTGATACTGTACGCAGGTGTGGGGCACGGCGTGTCCCACGAGGCCGATTGTCACACGGCGGTTTCCGCCGTCGCGGTAAACTTGCCACCGCCGCTCATACAATTTTTGTTACAGAGCGCCGAAACTCTCAAAACTGCCGCTACTGCCGGTATGAATCATGGACCTTCGGCTAGTTTGTGGTTCTTCAGAGAATGTCGGTTTTCAGGCAGTATTATATATAGACCATTTTGTTCGATGATTAGATTATTTATTTTAAGTCTATATTAGTAATTAGTGTAGGCCTACTATGAATATACAATACATTCTAGTTATAGATTTATCAAAGACACAAGATTAGAAGAAAACATCTGCTTCATAGGGTATATGAAATTTAACAAGGAAATAGAAGAGTCATCTACTCAACATTTGTTATTTGCAACGTAGTTATTATTTTTTTCATTGCGTATTTTTCTGAATGAAGCAACGAAATATGATAATAGCTGTTGTGATAATTATTATTATTTCTTTGTCGAAATAATCTTTAGGATCTTAAAGTGTTTTATTAAAAATTATTCAATGCTTAACTTTCTCCCTACTACTATACAGGGTGTTCTAAAAATGTGGGGAAATATTTTGGGATATGGTATAACAAGTAAAAATAAACAAAAAAGTTCCTCTAACACTATGGTCTATCTCACTTCGTTTAGCGTCTGTCTGTCTGTTTGTGTTTTTTATAAAAAAAAAAACATAACTCAAAGACGGTTTGAGCTACAGCGTTCTAATTTTACATAATTGTATGTCTCATTAAAACCTAAATTTATGCTAAAATAAAAAAAAATCACCAATATTTTCAAAATGGCAGCCTTTTTAATATTTTAAAGCGAAATGTCATGGAAACTGTAGAGGATAAAAAACTATGAAGAAACATAAAAAATAGCTCATGAAAAGACAAACATTTTAATAACTTATTTGTTACAAACGGTTAATAAATAATGCAATTAATGCATTTTTAATTGTATTGTATCCATGTTAAAACGGATTGTGTGCTGTGTTCAGGAAAATGGAAGGAACATTGAACACCTACTCTACGTTTTAGCTAATAATGTTATATCACGACATATGAAATATTTATTAAAACAATTGCGGCTATTTTTATTTGTTCTTAACTGATGTATTTTAAAAATACACAAATGTCTGTAGAAAAAATTTATTAATTGCATTATTTATGAACCGTTTGTAAGAAATGTTATTAAAATGTTTGTCTTTTCATGAGCTATTTTTTATTTTTCTTCATAGTTTTTTATCCTCTAGTCAGTTTCCATGACATTTCGCTTTAAACTATTAAAAAGGCTGCCATTTTGAAAATATTAATGATATTTTTTTTATTTTAGCATAAATTTAGGTTTTAATAAGACATACAACTATGTAAAATTAGAACGCTGTAGCTCAAACCGTTTTTGAGTTATGCTTTTTTTTTATAAAAAACACAAACAGACAGACAGACGCTAAACGAAGCGAGATAGACCATAGTGTTAGAGGATTTTTTTTGTTTATTTTTACTTGTTATACCATATCCCAAAATATTTCCCCACATTTTTAGAACACCCTGTATAATTATTCCAGTGTATCAAAAGTGTTTTGTTACAAAAACAGTTTTACAAAATATTATTGAGAAAACTTTGAAGTTATTTATAGAAACAATGTTACAGTAATTGCAAAACAGAAATAGTATACAAAATTGTTGTAGTTGATATGTATAACAGAAGGAAATAAATGAGATATCGGTTCTTTATAACATAAAAATAACACTTTAATATTTGAATTGAAAAATATGAATCTTTAAAAACCAAGAAATGACATGTTATCTATGAGAAATTATATGAAACCTGTCATACTTAAAAAAAAAAGATAATTTGATGAACAAATAAAATAAATTAACTCCTATGTTTCATTTTAGGCATTAGAAGGTAGCTTAGAAAACTAAATATCGAATCAAAGATATTAATTAACACGTCTTTATCATTATCACTGTAACTCACAGACTACTTTATTCGTGAAAGCTATTATTAATAGGTTACCAACAGAATTAAATGCTTTCTTTAACGTTCAATTGAACAGAACTGCTGTGGTCTACTAGCGTTAAAAACTGATCTGAGTGCAAGGACTCATTTAATCCCCATCGCTAGTACCTGGGCGGCGACAGCAAAATTTTCATCGAAGTAGTACCGGCCCATGGCTGCACTTGGACGACGGACGCTAATATTGCCGTCGTTCTTGCTGCTATTCTGGCCTTCTTGGCTACCTCTTCCCCTTTTTTATTGGCTTTTGTTTGTCATATTTGATCAAGCCCTTTTAGCCCAAGTATATAGTTTGCGCCAGCTTCACCAAAGAGTTCTTCAATACCTTCACCGACCCTAAGTAACCACTGTTGAAAGCTACTTCAGATGACACTTTTTTACTTGAAGAATAATCTTACTTATATTTACAGTTAGTACAACTTATTTCTAGTTGTGACACCATGCCTTTCCTTTTGTCGGCGAGCTCAAATATTTCCAGGGAGATCGGGATTATTGTTGGAATTTGAAATTTTTGAAAATGTCATTGAGTACAGCTGTCTATAACAATAATATTCCCTATCTGATTTATATTGGAAGGCAATCTCTTTTTCCACCAGTTAAATTTAGGTAGACTAATTTTTTCTAGTGGTAGAACAAGTTGTAGGCCTACTTTGAGAAGGTACTCAACTAGGACGAAATGGGTTGAGTATTTCATTACTGTACAAGTTTGGCCTAAATTACTCACAAGACTAGGAGTATGTTGATTTCCATAATATTTCCTTTTACTGAATTTCTCTATCTGTGGCAATATTCACAATAATTTTAATAATTAAATGAT
This sequence comes from Stictocephala bisonia, assembly GCA_035578905.1. NCBI lineage: Eukaryota > Metazoa > Arthropoda > Insecta > Hemiptera > Membracidae > Stictocephala > Stictocephala bisonia. The sequence goes on from JAQJVL010000358.1 coordinate 285,746, forward strand.
ACAATTAGCCGAACCTATACAGGGTGATTCATGACGTTCTCCCCCCACTTCTATAGCATATTCTACTACTAAAAACAATGAAAAAATGTCATATAAACATAGGTCCAAAAACGCTTCGTTAGCGAGTTACAGCCATCAAAAGATTTCGTCATGGTTCATGGGCAAAAAATGAAATAATATTGTACATAACTTATGGAAAGGTATATTAGGATTGAAATTCCATGATTTCATATGTATTTTCACATGGAAAAGCTAATAAAATAGGTTTGAGAACTGTACCTTAAGTAGTTTTTGAGTAATCCGGGTTAAAATTGGGATATTAGGAAAAAAAAATCAGTTTTTCTCAGTTTAGTGTACAGAAACGTTGTTAAATTGGTTACAAAGGCACACAACTTTCGTACATTATTTGTTTAGAATTTAATTCTGAGTAGATTGATATAAGTTGTGTAAAAAATACTACAGAAATAAGAACAGAAACTCAAATTTATTAAATTAAATACATAAATTACCTTAAAAGAACAACACATTGATTTTCCCAACTTTAGACATGTTTTTTATTACAGTACATGTTCAAAAGTGAGGCCTCCATTTTCGATGCATTTTAAAGCACGTTTGTGTACTGCTTTTGTTGAATTTATCAATTTTCTTGGGTGTTCCTTTAGCTGTGTAGCAGAATCCATAATACGGGCAGTTAATTCTTCTCGCGAATTAACTCTTGTCTTGTAGACTAGACCTTTCATCCATCCCCAGATACAATAATCCAATGGAGATAGATCTGGTGATCTTGGTGGCCAAGGGTAAGGCCCTCCACGGCCAATCCATCGTCCAGGAAATTGATCATTCAAGTGAGTAATATCGGCCCGAGAAAAGTGGGGAGGTGCTCCATCATGCTGGAAGAACAAATTTCGTCTGAGATGCAAAGGAATATCCTCAAGCAGCTGTGGCAACTCATCTTGAAGGAAGTGCAAATAAAACTCAGCATTTAGTCGTGCAGGTAGTATGAATGGTCCAATCAGCCAATTGTGTATAAGACCACACCAGACATTGACACTAAATCGGTGTTGAAAGTTCTGTTCAATTATCTCATGAGGATTTTCTTGAGCCCATGAGTGCTCATTGTGCAAGTTGTTGACCCCATCCCTAGTGAACTGTGCTTCATCAGTAAAGAGAATACGCTTGTACAGTTGTTGATTAGTATTTAAAAAGTAGCAAAACTCCAAGCGAAGTGGGCCATCCCCCGGCTGTAGATGTTGAACCTTTTGTTTATGAAATGGATGAAATTGATGTCGCTTGAGTGATCTCCACACAGTTGACTGTGAAACTCCTATCCGCCTAGAGAGACGCCGTGTACTTACACCTGGACTTCGGAGAACAGCGTTAATAATGTTATTATCATCATGTTGGAAAGCACGTTCATAACTAGTACGAATACTTGGTAGTGATCCTGTATCCCGAAGAGTGAGGAAAGTTTCACGTATTGTTTTGGAATCTGGAATCCTCCTATTAGGGTAACGTAGTTCATATTCATCTCTAGCAGCTTTAGCATTGCCATTACAATAACCCAAAATAAAAACCATATCAGCATATTCTTCCGATGTAAATACGTAAGGCATTATTTCACTGACAAAACAACCAATAGACAACTCGCAGAAAACAATTATTATTGCAATGCACTTCACACAAATAGCTTTTGTAACTTGCAAAACACTACTACAGTACTGTTATACTGTAATGAACAGGTTATGTACAAACCGGATCAGGAAATAATTGTTGATCAGCTGTTGTTCATGCGTTACCAACTTAGGAAAAAATTAAACAAATTAGAAAAAGGTGTTGCGTACAATATTACGTTGTTATTGGTTGTAAAATGATGCTGGACAATGTTTATTGTTTATTTTTTTGGATTCATCATTTATTATTTACTCTTAGTTTTATTCTTAATAACAATTATAATAATAATTGCATTTGTTAGACCAAAGCAATGATTTTGTTTAATTTGTATAGTAATTTCTTTTGCATTAATAATGTATTTAATTTAATAAATTTGAGTTTCTGTTCTTATTTCTGTAGTATTTTTTACACAACTTATATCAATCTACTCAGAATTAAATTCTAAACAAATAATGTACGAAAGTTGTGTGCCTTTGTAACCAATTTAACAACGTTTCTGTACACTAAACTGAGAAAAACTGATTTTTTTTTCCTAATATCCCAATTTTAACCCGGATTACTCAAAAACTACTTAAGGTACAGTTCTCAAACCTATTTTATTAGCTTTTCCATGTGAAAATACATATGAAATCATGGAATTTCAATCCTAATATACCTTTCCATAAGTTATGTACAATATTATTTCATTTTTTGCCCATGAACCATGACGAAATCTTTCGATGGCTGTAACTCGCTAACGAAGCGTTTTTGGACCTATGTTTATATGACATTTTTTCATTGTTTTTAGTAGTAGAATATGCTATAGAAGTGGGGGGAGAACGTCATGAATCACCCTGTAGTTACACCAACAAATTAGAAGATCTCTTACAAAAAATAAATAATGCAAACAAACACAATTATTTTACTAATTAACATAAAAATTATAAATATCAGTTGCAAGATTAGGTAGATATTATGAGTAGTGTAGCAAACCTAAAATATAACCTACTTAGCTAAATAACACTTTTTGAAAAGCTAAAAGAGTGTATTTGTCAAAATTAGGAAAAATCAACAATATATCATATAAATTTGTCAAATTTATTTCAGGTGTTTAGATTAAAAGAATATATGTCTTATATATTAAACTGTCAGAAAATTATGAAATTAGAAAACGATTAAAAAAGAAAATGACAATTAAAAAAAATGACTACAGACTTTCCCTTAAACAAAAAATTAGGATGCTGCGTCCATTCTGCTGGTTTGCTTATTTCATTATTTTCTAAATATCATGATATAATATTTTGAGGGAATGTGTATAATGCTTGGTGATTCTACCCTGTATCATGATAATGGCAAAACTCTTTAACTTTTTTCTTTTATCATATATCAATCATGTTAGACCGTGTTATTTAAATGTTTAAAACGTTATTTTTTTACAAAGTTTTTTTACGTAATCATACCCAAATTTGGATTTTATTGAAGTTGAAATGTGATACAGTACATAATAATAATAATGTATATAGTAAATAATAATAATAATAATAATACATTATATTCCTTAACTATTTATAAACGCACGTACTCGCATATTTTTCCTCTAAAGGTGTATAGTAACGTTGACTAACTCCCCCCCCCCGATTTTTTAGCTACGACCCTGATTACATGTACAAATCAAGCACCACCAATGTTGTTAATCTCAAACTCATTATTCAATTTTCTCCTCAGATTTATTTCTCAGTTCAACTGCTTGCTATTTACCAATACTAATAAATACATTTTATTGAATAGTAGTCATACATCTAAGGTACACAAAACATACTAGATTTACACTTAAAAAGCTAAAATACAAACTCTATAGACAATACTGTAAAATTTTACAAACAACTAATTAATGTGAGTTATATAGGCATGATATTTACAAATAAATGTACACTTTTTAACTAAAAATACAGGTCAATTAATTCTAATGTAAACAATTCTCAAATTATTACATAAAACTACGTAGTAATTACATAAATCCATAATAATAAGCAAATATCAGCGGTAAATAAGAACGGTTGGGAAATAATAAAGAATGTGTATCGAACTAAAATTATATATTGATATGTACATATTTCTCTAGTATCGAAACGTCTGATATGAGTTGTATAGATGGATAAAACACTGGAACTACATGTTCAACCAATCGTCTATGAGTTTGCGAATATCCATCACAGCGCCTGAGCGCCACTACATCAGCCCTCCCTCCCTTCCAAGGCTCGGCCCGACTGGGCGACTTGACTTGGCTAATAGACTTAACTTGACAGTAGACTTTACACTCGTCTTCCTACTGGCCGGTCCCTTAGGAGATACAGATAAGAGGAAAGAAGACAAGACATTGACTTTGGGCGTGGATTTGAAAATAAGTTATTTCGGTTTCAATACGTGGAACTAAATAGTTACATCAGATTTCGCTTACTGCGTATATATAAAACCCAAAATAAGCCAAGTTCAAGAATGAGGGAGATTGTCCATATTCAAGCTGGCCAATGTGGAAATCAAATTGGTGCTAAGGTGAGATCAGCAATATATTTGGATAATTGATAATTATTTCCTTCCTTCTGATTCAAAATTGTGGATATCTGCACTAAATAACAACGGTTAAATAGACGAAAATAGCATTAAAACGTCCATTATTATTTCTAATTTAACCCTGGATCGTGAGCAATGTTAAACTCCAAACTGCTATGAGCCATTTTCAGCCTTTTTTTGTAAAAATAATATAAAATACTAAATATGTTTCAAATTGAAATTTTAGCATGTTGTTTTTCTTCTCAAGAACTACATTCACATACTACTATCAAAACTCGCATACCAATTTAGTAAATAATTATTATCAAGAAAAAAAAAAATGAAAAATGTTAAAAAAATATTGTAAGGAAATTATAACTTTGAATCCTCATCAGGAGTACTCAAAATGTTTGTCAATAATTCCAAGATAGCCAAATTGTTTAGAAATTAGTGCTCTATAAGAATATGATGTAATATGCATATTTCGGATAAACTACAAGGTTTTACTTTTGGATTTTTTTGGTTTTATAAACTTGTTTGTGTAAACCGCACTTGAAATATTGGGTAATTATGCACTTTCTTGCCACCAAACAAATTTGGAACATTTTGTTTGAAATGGTCTAGAATTGGCTGTATTTTCACGAGATATGCTTTTCATTCCGCGGAAATAGCGTATTTTACCGAAAAATTCGAAAAAAAACCAATGTTAGAACTTTTAGTATTTTTGTCATATTTTCGTTAATTTAAATGGTATTTTAATCATCTTTTTTTTATTTTGATGTGTTGTTTTGTGCTGAATACAAATTTGAAAACTATTTTGGTCTATTACAAATATTTCTCGAGAAATAACGGAAAAACTACTATCGCGGCAGATCGCGATTAGTGGCCATTACGCAATCATTATATACAACTATTTATCACAAAAACCGAATTCACCTATATTCCTACCGGAGTGACGGCTGGCAGGCCGTCACGGAGGCCAAACGCTCGAAATTACGAATTTTTATTGAGAAAATAGACAATTAGGATAAGTTAGGCTATGTTTGGTTATGTTGTAAAAAGTGCATTTTGCGAGCTGAAAAAAAAATGTACTACAAAACCAGTTATATATTTGTGTTCAGCATAAAAAACACGAGAAATGGAAAAAAATAACGATTTTTAAAAAAGTTGGTTTTTTCATTATTAGATAAAAAACTAGTTTTTCGATTTTTCGGTAAAAAACGAGTTTTCCGCGGACGAAA